>JAQFXP010000047.1:0-57672 GCA_034693685.1 Belba bartosi | reverse complement strand
TATGAACTTTTTAAAATATTTATAAATTATAATATTTTTAAAGTTTTATTTAAATTTTTATATTCATAATGTAAAATAAATTTATATATTAATGCAAAAAAATAAGCTTATATAATATTTCATATATCTCGGTTTAAAAACAATGTAAATATATTTTTAAAATTGAAAAAAATTTATACATGCAGCTGTATGTAGAGTATTACGGTAATACAATTTTATATTTTATTTAAAGTTTTATTTAAAGTATTTATAAAATAAAATAAACCAAAAATTAATAGTAATTATTTAAAGTTATTAAGCCAAATATATCTATACATTATTTATTTTAAAGAATAATAATTTAATTTTTGGTAATAAAATATTTTTAGATTAGTTTTTTTAAATTTAAATTATTTACTTATAAAATCAAAATAAAATTAATAAAATAATAATATTCTAAACTTTAAATATAAAAAATGTTTGTTTAAAATATTTTTACAATTAATTTTTATTTTATTTATTAAGTATCTGTATTTATATTCTAAAAATTACAGTATAAAACTAATTATTAAAACTTTTTATTTAATTGAAATTAGCTTTTAATTGATATATAACATATTTGGTTTTTAAAATTACTTTTAAAATTAGTTAATTAAAATTAAAAAATTTTAAATATACCTTTTAAAATTTATAACTATTTAAAAGAGAAGTTTTTATATAAATATTTGCATATAAGATTGATTTATTACAATTAATAATTTTATTATTTTTATTAAATACAAATTTAAATAAATTAGAACTCATTATATAGGAGAATCGTTCTTATAAACTAATGGATGTTATGAACTATTTTTCAAAAACAAACAGGTTCATATGATTCATTGTCTACTGTATTTTCATTTTATTAATAATTATCAAGTTATCCACTTGAAAATGCTGTATTTTTAAAAAATTAATTTTTTACTATTTAATTAATTAATTTTTTAATATTTAAGTAACCTATTATGATAACACATTTCATCAATGAAACGCTTGCAGAATATTATAAAATAAGTATTTAAAACACTGTAAAATTTGAGTATAAATCAAATAACTTATAGCCATAAAAATTAATTTTGCTGTTAACCAGCTCTGTGTTAAAATGATAATTAATTGAGACGTAATTTATGTGTAATTACAATTAAATTTAAATTTGATTCTAATCATGATTTAAAAGAATGATTACTTGTATATTAATTTTTGCAATAAAATTAATTAATTATTTAATTACTATTAAGATAACGGCCTCAGAATTAACTAATTTTGGTCCAAAGCCTAACTTGAATAGTGCGAACAATTATCCTTATGGCGGCGAAAAGAGGCGTTCTATCATTTATTAATTAGATTTTATTTAGAGTTTAACTAGTGTTTTATTAGTAAAAAAAATATTTGTCTAAATTCATTAAACAGTTTAATAAATATTTCGATTTTAGTATATTATCATTTTAACACCGAGCTGGTTAAAATAAAAACTAAAACACCTAGATTAAAATTTTAATTTGACCATTTAAAGTCTTCTAACAATTAAGTTAAAGTTATTTAAAAATTTATGCTAAGATTTTATTTTAAAAGTTTATATGTCAAAAATAATTTTTAGTAAAATTTTTTATAGTCAAATAAAAACAAAATTAAAATGTATAAAAATCATACATTTTTCATTAGCTAAAAAGACATTATAAAATTAATTGTTGATTTAAAATGAAAAGCTAAAAATGTTGTTTTTTAATTTTAAATAATTTTTAAAACAACATGTTTAGCTTTACATTTAAAAAATTAATTTCTAAAAAATACTATTTTTTCAAGTGGATGACCAGATAAATAAAAAATAGAAAATTAAAAATAATTATTAATAAGTTTAAGTTATTATTTATTGTTTTGAGATACAATAGTTAACTATTTAAAACTATTTATAAAGTGTAAAGATGTAGATAAAAAAACCTGAGAAATATTTGTCTTATGTAATTACTAATTATTAAAAACTCAATTCAATTATCAAAATAAGTTTTAAGTAAAATCAAATTAAACGGATTTATTAAGATATTATTAATTATTTCCTGCTTTTGCCAATATAATTTAATATTAATAAATTAAATTATTCTTAATTAAAAAAATACTTAGCAACTAATTATTGTGAATCCTAGTGAATGTCTTATAAATTATATATAAATTTAAGTTTTTTATAAGTAAATAAATTTTAGTTAATTATTTTATTTAAAAGTTTATTTTAAACACTAAATGAAATGTTTACACATTTAATGAATATTTGTCAAAGATTGAGAAGAGAATTATCCCTAAATTGGTGCTAAATCCGGTTTAAATCCAGTTAAATAAGGTAAAATTTCATCATAAATATATAGATTTTTAAGCGTTTAAAAAAAATCCCTTCTTTGATACCCCATCAGGTTTTTGGCTAAAATTTTGAGAAGAATCCCTTCCCTGATATTTGTATAATTATTGTCGAATTTTAAAATGTTTTTTTGCATAAAATTAATGACGACTAAATATTAATTAATAAAAAAAATTTTATTTTATAGTATAAAAAATGTTGGCCTAACTAACTAATTATTAGTTGACTAGAAATTTGATTCTAATTAACATCAAATTTTAATTTATTATTATTTTTTATTATAATAATATGAGATTATGTAATAGTCTTAGAATTATAATAAGCAAGGAACATGTAACAAATTTGTAATAACTTAATATTGTAGATATTAAATTATTTTGCATATTATAATGTTTATAAATTTAGCAACTAACTTTCTTATGTAATGAATTGTAAAACGTATAAATTGTAATGTATTTTTAACTACTGTACTATTGAGAAGTTCATCTTATACTGTCACTATGTGCGCACACTATGTATTAAATTTAACAAGTTTAATTATTATAAATATAAATAAAGTTTATGTTTGACTACAATATTCTCAAAAATTTAATTAAGTCTTTTGTTTGCTTTTAACAAATTAATTTTTTAATTAGGCATTTGGAAGATTGGCTAGCTCAAAATATTGTAGTAAGAATAAATAGATAAAAATTAGGCTTATTAGAAAACTGCACTGAAAATATTTTATTTTATTTAACTAAATTTGAACTTAATTAATCTTATTTTAACTAAATTTAATCAACTTCTATCAAACCTGAGAACAAATTAAAAAGTTTTTTTTTGTGCAAACATTTGTTGTTAAAAATATACAACACTTTCTGGTGAAGACATTAATTCTAATTTTTGATACAAACAGTTAAACTTATATTTGTTAATAAAATTTTATATAACAAAGTAATGCTGTAAAGTCTGAACTATTTGCGATACTTTAAGCCGTTATGAACATTAGATTTTATTTTTATCCAATTCTTTATTGAATTATTTTTTACTAAAAGCTATTTTAAGGCAAACAATAATTTATTATTTATTAAAATCAAAACAAATTTATTAAAAATTAATTCAACAATAAAATAAAACTCTTTTGGCAATATAATGTAAATAAATAATAATATATAATATGTGTTGTATCAATATTTATAGCAAACGTTTTAACTGATAAAATAATTGATTTCTTTTATATGGATTTCTATTAAAAAGTTTTAATTTTATTTTTAAATATTTATTTATGCTTTCTCCATTATTATATAGATTTAAAATTATAAACATAAATATTTTTTGTATATGCAAAGTGAGACTGCTAGAATTGTAAATTTAATTTAAAATATTATTGTTTTATTCATTTTAAAACAAATAATAAAAACATTTTTATTAGTTATAAAGAAAAATGTAAACTTTAAAATTTTGAGTTTGTACTGCAAAAGTTGATGTATAAATTATTAAAATATTTTAATTTTTTTAAATTAAATAGATATTAAATTTAACTAACTAAAAGTAAAAAATTCAATTTTGCCAGTAAAACAAATATCAAATTGATAGTTTGCTAGATATTAAAAAATTTAACTTTAAAATGCAATTTTAACATCTTTGCAAGCAAGTGAGTTATACAATCTGATAAATCATATTCTGAAGCTTATCAAAATGTATAGAATATTCCTCGATACATTTTTTGCTATTCTTTAAAAAATAGAAATGTTAATTTTTTTAATAAATTACAAAATAATGTGAATAGCGTGAGCCAGGCAATTTAATTAAAATAAAAACTTTGGCTAAATTTAAAAACTAATTGGAAAATTTAATTTATAATAAATTTGAAATATTTTATTATATATAATCACATCATAAATAGCTTATTTAAAAAATATGTAATAATTATTTTTATTTAATTATTTGGAAAACGTTAATGGTTTAAGCAAATGCAAATAAAAGCAATTTATCATGTTGTATTTTTAATTTAGCAAATGTCCTAAAACTAATTTGATAAAATTTAAATAAAAACATTAAATAACATTAATGTAATAACTAATAGTAAACAAATAAAAACTGAAATTACTTATTTTGAATAATAAATATAAATATAAATGAATCGAATTAAATACTACAGTATGATTTAAATAAAATATTTGTGCAAAAAAAATAATTGATTAAGATTAACAAGATGAAATGTCTATTTTAATAAATAAAGTGCTTTTTAAATTGATTATTTTTAAACGAAAATTTCTAAGATAAATTTATTCATCACTTTAAATTTTAAATTCTTTGCTAAATTGATTTAGTTTTAAATTTATAAAAATAATTACTATGCTGCAAATAGAAAATAAAAAATAACAATATATAAAATACAGTATAAAATAAAGTTAAATTTAAATATTTTAATAACAATACCAAATATTTTAATAAATATAATAAATCGCTTTTAATTTAATTAATTAAAATTAAGTTGAATTTATTTTTAATTTAAAACTCATCTATATAGTTTGCTTTAAGGATATTAAATTTTTTAAAATAATTTTTATTTTTCTTTTATAAAAATGTTTTGCAACATTATATTTTTCAAAATACTGTATTTTGATATATTTTCATCTTTTACTTTTAGCTATCGCTAATGTATTAATAAATTTTTAAAATGACTTGCTTGTTTGAAAAAAAATTTGCAGACTGTATTATATAAATACTGTCTGGTTCATATTATAAATTTCGTCTAGATATATATCGTATATTTAATCTTTAATTTTTTCAACATTTTTTAAATAAAAATAAAATATATTTTTAATAAATATATTATAAAACCAAAATAATATCCAATATGAAAAACTCTAAACTTTTTATTTATTGCACAAACAGTATATAATTCTAAGTTTCAGTAAATACAGTATCTATTATTCCAAATAAATTCCTTATAAAAATCAAATTTCAATTAATGTAATTGAAAACCAGTTTATAGACAAAGTATATAATTTATAAATTATGATCTAAGTCTCAAAATAAATATATTAATATTAGAGTTTCAGTTATTACAAAAATTGTGGTATTTATATATTTACTGTATATTAAATCAAATAATAATAATAATAATAAACAAAATAATTTGTTTGTGAGCGATGGCTGCAATTTAAACAAAATATGAAATAATATATAAACGCTTAAATCCTGTTACTATGTTCAGTTAGTCTAATTAATTATTTGTACCCTGCTCAGTTCATTCGAACATATCTCAACTCATATTCTGCAGAATCCTAACAATTCTTGTCTCATAAACGAGTTAGTGCTCAGTCGAGTGATGGACTAAATGACACTTAAAAGTAATTACGTCCGTCTAATGTGAACTTTGTTTTGAATTAATTAACTTATAATGACAATTAATTTTAGCATAAATAAAATTACAAACTAGCACAAAAACATGTATAAAATTTAAATAATATAATATATAAACAATTAAAATTAAAAAACTCATAAATAATCTGCAAGATTATTAAATGATGCTTTAAAAATTGCAATTGTTTAGATTAAAACATTAAAAATAGAAAATTCTAATTTATTTACCAAATTTAAAGATATCAAGGTTAAACATTTGATAAATATTTAAAAAGCTTAGGTAACAGTTGTGAATTCTCAAGAAATGCAATCATTCGGAAAATTAAGGCTTTGAGGGATAGAAATGATTTGAATTCCGAAACTGAAATCTGATTCGGAGGAGGCTTTGACTCGTGAGTCACTCAAACTCATACAAAGGATATCCTTTGACGACAAAAATATAAAAATGTATAAATTATTACTTTATCTTTAGTTATATTATTATTTATGTCATTTAATATTAGGTTTTCAAACCCCTATTTCGTGTTAAATCAGTCCTTTTTTGTATCCACAGCCGCATTCAAAAAGGAAAAAATAAAACTTTCAATCTAGGTACTTTCTTATTTTCTAAAACGCTTTTGAAATTTACAGTTTTGAGAGTTTTCAAAGAATTCAAAAATTTTTTCTCCATTTCTTTGAAATAAAAGTTAGAAATACAAACAAAAATTTAAATCTGTATTGTATTCCGAAATAATGCTCAAACATTAAAATATATAGAATTATACTAAAAGACAAATTCTATTTTCGATCAAATAGTTATGCAAAAACTGCAAACATGAAACTCTAACCATTAGAGAATCAATATTTTGATATATGAGTCGAAAATTCTGTTTTTAGTTAACAGACTTCTGTTTATACATTAATAAATTTGAAAACTTAGAAATTTAATGCAAAAATGTATAAAAGTTGGGAAACTTGTGTCAAATAGCAACTGTGTTTAGTGCATAATATATAATAAATTAGAATATTTTCAATATTTAAAACAAACAAACAATAAGTTTATTGGAGAGTTAATTACGTATTTTATTAATAGCTAAAAATTATTAATTAGAAATTATTCAAATTAATTAATTTATTGCTAAAATTTTAGACGCTTTCCAATTGACTTAAACTATTAAAATTTAAAACAGATCTAAATACTGTATGCGCTTGGTGAAAATATTTAAAGTAAACTAATCACTAATTAAAAAACTATTTGCATAGAAATTGAAATTTGAGAACAATATAGCTTGAACATTAAAAACATTTTAGTTTAATAATTACAACATTCCTATTATAGTTAATGGATATCGAAATGTTTTTTGTAATGCCGTCATAAAAATAATAGCTTTTCTGAATTGAATTTTGTTACTATTTTTTCTCATTTTTATAAAATATTAATTTTATAAATTATATTCAAATTAGGTCTTAGATACTGACTCTTGTATGTTATCAATTTTAATTACAATATGTTTTTTCTTATCTATTGTCTAAGGAAAACCTCAAATAAAAAAAAGTAATAAAATGTTGCTTTAATAGATCTAACATGAACATTATTTTTTTGCATTACCGGTAGTAGACAATTAATCTGATTCGAGGCCTTCTATTTACGCCTACTATCGCAAAAATTTTATAACAAATTAGGTATTTATAGACAAATGCTTTGGTATTATATTTGGAACAAATTGTGAACAGAAGTGGATAAAACAGATTTATGTTAATTCACTCATTTATGTTGTCATCTAATGTGTGGCTAACTGTGCGATCGATTCCAAAGACAATCTTTTCAATCGGTTTCTAATATTAGTTTTCGTTCAGAGCTTTCGCAGTATTAGTAAATTAAATGTATTTGAAATTTATGGCAACAAATGAGTCAATAAAAGAAAGTCGGAGTCGGGGTATGGTATGACTTACCCAACATTCTAATCACTATTTTTCTCGATTGCATAATCTTTCGCGAAGTCCTCTGATCAGCCAAATGGAGGTCCGGGTGATTCAAAGGGTCGAGTTTTGTCGCTTTTTTTAGTTTTCTTGCAATTCGATAGTAGAGAAGAGATATAATAACCAAAGGAATCAAAAAGAATATGATTGTAGACGAGAGCATAATTGTCTCCCAGTGCAGATTCGGCTGATTGAAGGGCAGTCCACACCAGGCGCTCTCGTATAGAGGCGACGAATCGATGAATAAGTAATTGATTTGAGTGAACAGAGCGAGAGGAGTAGCGCCGACCAGAGAGAAGAGCCAAATAATTATGATATTCCGGATCGCTATCCGTTTAATACGAATCGATGTGTTTGTATTGAACAGGGATTGTGAGCTAGGTACTTTTGGTGATCCACATATCGCCATATAGCGCTCTAATGTAAACGTCACTACAGTGTGGGTTAAAAGACATTGAGTTTGAGTTTGAAATTGTTTGAGACTTTAATCAACACAAGATCTGAATAACCGAATCCATACCTAATGTAAGTACCGAAGCATTGGCCGTACTTTCAGGTACTAAAGACTTGAGGCGACAAATGGCTAAACCCAGAGCAAAAGGGTACTGGTGCCATAACGTGTACAGCTCTAATGGCATTCCTATTTTAATATGCAAACTTTCAATTATTTACTCTGAACTCGTCTTCACAATTTTGTTTCAAATTTGATTTTCTCAAAAATCGTGCCAAACATTTAAATACTGTAAATATGTTTTCGACAAATGTATTACGAAAAGTCTTAAACGAATTGTTTTTATTTTTAATTCAATCATTTGATTGAAGTTCAAAGAAATAAATTTTAACTAAAGAGAGGAAAATATGAATTGAAATGAAAAAAATAAATAAAAATAAACAGTGAATGGAGTGTAAAAAGAAAAATGAAAAAAATGATGAGTTAAAGCACTTTAAAAGTTTTGCTGTCGTTCTCTACACTTGTATCGAAAAAATGAAATTTCATATAAGAAAAAGATTCAATATATGGATAAAAATACTAATATATGTTATGTTCTTATGTAAGGATTTGCTCACTTTTTGGGTCAGTAGTGATGTCGAGAGAGTAGTGATTGTTAGGCCTGTACTGACTGTTAGATTGAGACATGAATTTGACAACCAATTGCAATATATTTTCTTTATCTAAAAATTTATTTGTTATACATCTCTAATGTGATAAATGTTGTGATTTCTATGAATAGTCTTCAGAATTGATAGCAATGTATAGATTTCAAACACAAACGCAACTAAAATACAGTTCGTTTGGATTAACTAATGATAGTCTCGAGAAGTAATTATATAAATATAAAGAGAAAAACCTCTTTAAGTGCTTCGACAGAAACACTTTTCGAGTTTGAAAATTAAACAACTTATTAAACAATCATTAGCGACTAAAAATGTTTAACATGTTTGGCTTTTAAATTGATATTTACTTTTCAAAACACGAAGCCTTGAAAAGCCACGAATTGTATTGATTTTAAACAGAATTTATAAATACAAAAATCAATAAAAATTAAAATAACGTATATTTATGAATATATTAATATAAAGATTTAGGGAAAGCCTTAAAATAAAAAGATTTGAATGGAAAGTGAAGACTTACCGCAGACCAGGGTGATTAAGTCGGTAATTGCGAGATTACATAAATATAAGTTCGTAATCGTCTGCATATATCGAAACCTTAGAATGACTAGAATTGTGATTACGTTCCCCAAAACTCCCAATATTAGAATTATTATATAAACGGCGGTGAGTGGTATGAGCCAGGACAGTGACAAGGATCTTTGTGGCCCCAACATGGCTTCGATATACTCATGCGGTTCCGTTCCATTCATTCTTAATTAAGTGATATTTCAATTGACAAAAGAAGAAAAAAAATTTATTTTCACTTCAAATGCGCATTCGGTTTCATAATTAAGTTATCGATGAAAACAAAACAACATTTTTGCACAATTCTTATTCATTTGATGAATTGCCAGCACAATTTTTAAGTGGTTTTCTTTTTATATTTTTTTTCCACTTCTTTCATAACATCGGCTATAAAAAGATTTTTGAGTTAAAAAGATTTATTCAGAATCTGTTCCGTAGCCCACATTCAAAAAATCGTAATTCTCTTCAATTTGGCTCCAATTCAATAGTATCTAAACAACTGTCACTGCAATCGATTTTTATGAATGTAAAGTTGTTTTAGTTTTATATTACATAACAATTCAATTCAATTCACTTTCGATGTACTAAAAAAAAGTTTGTTTTTAGAGAAACTCTTTTACCACTTAAGAGCAGTCCTGATAGAAAAACGATAAAATTGAAAACTTTTTTAAGTATCAAAAATACAAACTTTTATTAATTATTAATTAGAAGAAAGTTTGTGTAAGGAATAAGAAAATAATTTAAAGTCATTAACAAATTGTTTGTAGTTTTTTAACAAGTCGTCGAGTTTTATGAATAGCAATCTTATTACAAAAAAAGGAAAGTCTAAGAGTAAGAGTGAGAGTGAGAGCGCGAGAGTAGTGTTGAGTAAGTTTGGGTTTAGATATCAAACTGATCTATTCGGTGATAAAAAATGTCAGTCTCTCAGCTATTTGGGAAATAGCGAGTTTGGGTCGACTTGCGCTCTATTGGCAACCATTGCAGCACAAGAGTCCGCACACACTCAGACACGCAGTGCCAGGAATTCCAATTCCAGTGCAAACATCCATAGCCTAGCGCTAAGAACATATCTGTTCCCGTATTTTAAGCACATCTATATAAATGAAGTGCTCTCTGTGTGGGAGTTATTATTTGTGAAACAAGAAATACAGTTTTCATAAAGTATTTAATGCAATTAGGGTTATGTTATATATTTATGAACTATTTCTTCTATTCATTCAGAATAACAGTTTGAATAACAGTTCGTTTGAAGGCCTCGATTACAAACACGAGTGATAGCGAAGACAATTCTGACACCAATTCTAGCCTTTTTTTAACACTTATTTATTAATACCACTATTTAGAAGTTTAAGTTGTTTTTATTATAAAATTGTTTTTAAATTATTTAACATAAATAGAATGGTAAATACAATCGCTTAGATTAGATTTTACGACTTTTTATTGCAAATTGCAATCATTAATAATTTTACTCTAGTTTTTATTTTATTAAAATATTTTTTAATTAAATTTAGTTTTTTATCCAAAAAATGTTATATAATTTATTTGAGATTATCTAACACAATAAAAGCAGGGAATGACAAGGGAAATTAGCTAAAACAGATTTACCACCTCCCTATTGCAGTTAAGTAATTTGCAAAAAGTACCACTCTTTATGGCATCTGGCCAAAATTAGAAATTTTTTGTATAAATTAGCCCTAAGTTCAATTAGATTAACTAAATTTAATTTAAATTTAATTCTAACTTGTAAACATGTATTTTGAGCACTTCTCTAAATTCCTCTGGATCGCTCAATTTTTTAATAAAAATTATATTTTTCATATTTATCAGTAGTATATATTAGAGACTGAAACCGGACCGGATCGGATTCGGACCGGATTTAACCCAAAAATGTTATATCGGATCGGATCTGAGAGCTGGATTAGAAGATTCGAGAATCCGAAAATAACCCGAAATTTTTTGCTATTTTGAGTAATATTTCTTTATTTTGCTATATTTTTAACATAAATAAAATATTATTAAAATACTGTACTTTAAAAAGTGTAATTGAGTTAGATTTTAATAATAAACAAAATTATAAATTGTTTAGCACATTAAAAAAATCTATATTAAGTTAAATACTAATATAAAATTTTAATTAATTTTATACCTTTTGAACATATAAAAAAATATCCTATTGTAAAATAAACTTGCTTTTATTTAATACACCTTTTTGAAAAGAAAACAACAAAAATTAACTATTTTTAATTTGTCAATTTATAAAAAAGCTTTTTTTAAAATATTTTAAAATTAAATATTATCAGGTTAATTTTATAAATTATTTAATTTAATAATTAACTAAAATAAAAGATAAAATAAATAATTAATTGATTAAAATATAAAAGATTAATTCCCAATAAAATTTATTAATTTTTAAATTATATATAAATTCGAATTAAATTTTCGGATCGGATCTACAGCAGAAAAAAGTCGGATCGGATCCAGAAAAGTAGATCCGATTTCAGTCTCTAGTATATATATCAATATATAAATAGACAAATTTTTTTATCAACTAGACGCTTTTATTTTTATTAACTAAAGTTTAAACTTTACAAATTTAGAACAATTGCAAAATTTTTAATAATTACTAATATTGCCTTCTTAACTAGAAAATATTTTGCAATACTTTGGAAATATTGTGCATTATAATTTTGAACAAAAGCATTAAATTTCAAAATTTTGTTTTAATTAACTTAATTAGCATATGTAGTAAAATAAGAAAGTGCATTAAAATCAAATTTTAATTAAAAAAAACTTTTATAAATATATTTAATAAATTGCTTTTTGATAAAATAATGTTAAGTTATATGCGAATAAAGTGTTATATGTTATTAGAAATGTATCGAATTCTTAGTAAACACGCTCTAATAGAAATAATAAATAACATTCGAGTAAAAACAAAACATGCATAAATCTAACTGTAGGGTTGATAGAGTTTGGCAAATGTATAGTATAAAAGATAAAATATAAAACTTTTTTAAAATTTATTTTGCAGTTTAACCAAAATATCTCCATTTAATTTAATTAGTTTATCTAAATCTATATTGGATTTAAACACTGGTTTGATAAAATTAAAATTAAATGACTTTTAAAAACATGGATTTAAAAAATCAAATTAGGGGTAAATTTTGTGGGGAAATTTTGCTTAAAACCTAAGAAGAAGGATAAGTTAAAAAAAAATTTAATGTTCAAAACACCTATAACACTCAATTTGATTTAGCTGAATTTAAAAATATTTATTTAACTTAATTTAATCTAATTTAATTTAAACTGAATCTAACATCAATTTAGAAAAAATTTTTCTAATTTTAGCAAAAAAAACTTTCAAAGAATTTGCCGGTAAATTATAAAGTGGTTTACCTTTTGGTAAACCAAGTTTAAGGGGAGGGGAAATAAATGCTAACTTTTTAAAATTAAAGAAATTTTTGGCTGATTATTTTAAAATTCTTGTTAAAAAAAATTGCCACCTGCTTTTGCTCAACATTGTTTTTTATCTCACACTTACGAGGTTCAAAGCCAACTTTTTTAGTTTTATGTTTATTTGATATAAATCAAATAAAGTTTCTTGATCATCTCTTAACCTACAGTAATAGTGTTTATTGAAGTTATGCAAATGCAAGCTTAATCAATATAAGCATAATTACACGAGTTGCTATTAAAAAAAAAGCTCAATTCCGTTTATTATTCCGGTTATAAAAACTAATAAATTCCTAAATCGATAACTGAATGAAAGAATAAACGAATAAAACTAAAATTACAAAAAAAAGTCAATTTAAAAGATTTATTAATTTTGAACTCAGTCTAAAGCCTTTGTGGATGATTTTTATCAAGACTTTCAACATAATAGAAATGTCAGACAATATATAAGTTATTATTTTTGCAATTCATAGACAGGCCTTCGGTTGGTCTACGCTCTAAGAAAACTCGATTTATACAAGCTTGATCTAATGTTTAGCTATAAAATGTGTCAAATTACTCAATTTAAAATAAGTATTTGTAAAAAAAATTTATCAGTTAGAAAATTTTGAAAAATTCTTTTAAATTAATTAAATAACTGTTACATAAAAAAGATTTTGATTATTAATTAAATGATAGCAATTAAACAAAGATTTAATTAAATTAATAGAAATACAGTCAAAGTCCAGTTTTGTCACTTTCCGTTTTATCACTTGTTCGGTTTTATTCTTTACATTCTAAACCCATTTACAATAAAACAATTTTATTTTTATCCTTATTTCAGTTTTATTTCTCATTCTTACTGCCCCGACCCAGTTGACAGAACTGGAGCTGAGCTGTAATTTATAGTATAATTTTTACAAATTTCTAAAATAATTAAACTTGAACGTATTTTTATTAAAATACACATATTTATGGGAATTAAAGTTAAGTTGTATTTTTCAGCAATTTTATACTGATCAATGTAAGACTAATTGAATTAAATATATTTTGATTTAATTAAAACTAAAAGCATACTAACAAAAATTGTCTCCTGGTACAGTAAGTGTACAAACACATATAGTACACTCAAGTGTAGTCATTATTTAAGTTTTGCTTTTTATTTATTTTATATATTAACTAATTTTAAATAAAATTTAAATTAATTATTTAAATTAATTTAGGTTAAACATAAATTTATAAAAATAACTTTATTTTTCACTAACTATATACAGTATGCACCATAGATTAGCAATCTAATTTTTATTTGTAAATTTATTTAATTTAAAAATCCAACTTGTTTAACTCAAATGCATAAACAATTTATATATTCATTATTGACACTTCAATAATCGGTTGGTCGAACATAAGAGAAATGCAAAGAATTGGAATTTTATTATATTTACATTCGGAGAGCAATGCCATTAAGAGAATTATATTATAGATTGGAAAGACTTGAAGTTTATTAAAAGTGTCGACAATTGGTTTGATCGAAAAGTTTAGAAATTGCTAATAATTAGAGGAATTAACAAAATGTCAATTTTTAATTTTAAATAATAAAGAAATGTATTGAAAGCTGTTTAGAATCACACAATAGAAAAAACTCGTAAATTCAACTATTTTTATAAAAATTAATTTTTAACTTAATATATAAATATTTAATTTATTTAATATCTTATAACTTTTGATACCTGGTTTAAAAAGACAAAAAATACTTGAGTTGAAAATATAATAAAATACTTAATTAAGATTAGATTATTAAGTCTAAAAAGTTATTTGATCAAATTTTCAACTATGACATTTATTCAATTGAATAAAAAGATTTTGGACTAAAATAATTAAATATTTTTAAAAATAAATTTATTTATTTTGAAACTGTAATTAAGTTAATAACACAATTTATAACAAGATCTACATAAAGCAAAACAAATAATCTATTGCGACGTAATTGGACCTGTATCATTAATTTAATTTGCATATTAGTGACCAATTTTTGTAAACTGTTAATTTAATCAGAATTGCTAAGTAACGCAGTAATAAACATGTTTTAATTATTATTTAAACTCAAAATATTTTTTTTAATAAACAATTTAAATTAGCAATTTTACTAGCATATTTACTATAAATATAATCAATTTAAAATTAGAATTTAGTATACTTTTATATATACTGTAGTATATACTAAATATAACTATATAAGTAAATACTAATACTTTTATAGCTCACAAATATTAAGGAATAATTTTTAAAGGTTTGTATAGATTTAAACTTACTTGCAAATTATTGAAATGTTTTTTAATTTTAAATTAATATATAGTATAGAAAACAATTCTTTTTTAACAAGCCTATGTTGTTTTATCGATTCTTAAGCTATATTATAAACATTAACTTTAAAAAATCTGGAATATTTGAATTAAAATTAAATAAAAAATAAATTAAATATCTAATAATTAAAATTAAAAATTATAAAAATTAATTAAATGCAAAAATTTTAATTACTATTTGTATAATTAATAATAAATTTGTAATTAATAAAAACAATAAAAATAATTAAATAATTTTTTTTACTCCATTAATTAGTATTTGTGCGTGGCAAAATTTTAATTTATTTGTTAGAATAAAAGCAGTATTAGTTCAATTGATAGTTACAATAATTTTATTACAGTTTTATTTAGCAATTTAACTAAATTAGTCATTAAAATATTTTGACACAAACATGAAAATTACATTAGTGGTGCAAATCTAATTATGCAGCAATAAAAAACTAATTAGAAAAAATTGATTTGAAATTAAAACTTACCCAAAGTCCCATTACACAGTGTTGAGCAAGTGGCTATAAATGTTTTTATAACAAATCGTACAAAATTTTCATGTTTAAAACTAAAAGTTAAATTTCATAATTAAAAATTAAAATGTTAATTTAAAAATAAAAATATAAATAAATAATTTATTTATTTCAAATCTAAAGCAATTTCAAGAGCCAAGAGACCGATTAGGGTCAAATTGTCACTAGTTTTTTAAAACTTTGTTTGCTTGCTATAATAATTAAATACTGTACTGTATATTCCGGAAATAATTTCATTTACTGCTCGACTCTTTTTGCTTAATTAAAACTTATTTATGTGAACTTTAACAAAATTAAACTTAATTATATTTAAGACTTAATTTAAACACATATTAAAGGTAAGGATATCATATAAACACTTTAAGATAGAATGTTACAAATATTCTTACAATAATACTAAAAGACGCGCTTTTATTAAGTTTTAATTAATAGTTTAACCATTAGAAATAACATTAAACAAAGACTTAATTTTTTGCATTAAAGTAACTAAATCTAAACTCAGATAGGTTCAAGCAGGCTCAGACTAAACCTATTTCTTGTCGTTGTAAACATTTTTATTAAATATATAATTATTAATGCATTCAATGAATTGGGAGGTTCGAATTATAACCAAGGATTCAGAAGGTTGCACAATTTATGGGGAATCAAATGAATTGTTTTAAATGTTAAAAACCCATATAATTATAACAAAATTTAATTCAATTTAACTGAATTTAAATCGGAATTAAACTTTTTAATTATAGTTATTAAACTTAAAAAATTACCCACTTCCTTCAGTGGGGAAAGAGAGAGAGAGAGAGAGAGTGTACTTTTTCGCAGACCAAATGCTAGAGAAAATAAATGTCAATTTTTAAAATTAGAAAATTTTTGGCTGATTTCTTCCTTGGAATTCCTGATTATAACTAATGCAAAGATAAAAAAGATGGATCAGCCAAAAATCCCCCTAATTTTGAAAATTGTCATTTATTCCCTAGCATTTGGTCTTTAAAAAAATGCCCCTCCTCTGTTAAATTGTACGCTTAAAATTAAAAATTTTTTTTTTAAATTGGTGTTAAATTTGGTTTAAATTTAATTAATTTAACTAAATTTAGTTTAAATTTAATTTAAATTCAATTAAATTTCATATAAAATTAAGTTAATTTTAAAACTTTTTAAGCATTTTTGAAAAATAATTTCTCCCTTGCCCCCCCCACCCCAGCGATCAACCGCCTTTTCCATCTCTAAACTAATGCATAATAAGTTGCTTTGAAATACTCAAAAATGCAATTTCCTTACATTTTATAATCATTTAATACTAAGAAAAACATAAAACAATTGTTTAATAAAATAAATTAAATTTTCATTTGATTCTGAATAAACATTAAGAAAATACTAAGAAAATTTCACATGATCGACGAAAAACAAAAGATTATCTTTAATTGTATTTTCAGTTTACTCTAGTGCCTAAAAAAGCGAAAATTTGTTGCATTTGTAGAGTAATGTAATGTAGTGTACATTACATAAAAAATATTGTTTTGAAATCGATTTTCCAGTTCAACCGAATGTCACAAATTCAATGTTATTTTTTTCTACAAACACATCCAAACCTAAAACATTTGTTCAGATTTAAAATTTTAAGCTTAAAAATTAGTTTTCAAATACTGTTTACAACTTATGAATTCTATTGAAGACATTTTTCGAAACAAATTCGGCAAAAAATTACATTTTTATACAAAATTACAAAACATATCAGACTTTGTATGCATTGAATAATGAGTTTGTATTCCAACCGAATATTTTATTATTTCTTATTTTGGATCTTATTCTTCAGTTCGTAGAATCAATCGATAAATAAAAGAATTTATTGTTTGTCAATAGAAGAGAAATACTTTATATACTCTCACTGAATAAGAAAAGTTATCTAGACTGATTCAATAAAGCATAGGAGTCAGAAAAACTCAACAATTTATCTAAAGAGTCCTTTGATATTTGTCTTTTTTATTTTATTTATGTGTTTTTACTTGTTTTTTCCATGACATTTTTTTTCTTTATAATATATTGTAAATATCTTTTCTATTTCATAATAAGTGTTAGAAAAAATTGATAGAGTTTGTAGTGGGATATATACAAGGGTAATTGAACAAATTTCTCAAAATTTTAAGAAAAATAAGATGTGAAATGGCCGACATTTTTGCTAGTTTTAAACACGATTTAAACTTTTTTGCAAACAATTTTTTATCCAATGAGTTTTGTCAAAATTTTAAATACTTCTTTAGGTTAACCATGTTTCTAATATATAGCTATTACTTCTGGTTTTATCACTTATATTCCAAAAGAAGGTACATTTTTATTAATTAAATTTTCTGTCCAACCCACTTTACCAAAATGGAACTAAACTGTATATATATTTTTGTTTAATAATTTCAATGAAATAAACACATTATCTCAACCGATATATAAAAACATAAATTATTAAATTATAACAAATTTTTAAAAATTTTTAATTAATAAAAAGATGTCATAATAATTAAATTACAAATGTACATTTATATAATTACAACTTAGTTAATATAATAAAAATTTAAACTGAAAAATATTAATTTATATATAATTAATTGCCGTTAAATATATTTTATATAGTATTAATTGAAAAATTTGTTAAAACTTAAATAATTCTATATAAGTACTTTTGTTAATTTTATTATGGGCAATTTTTTATTTTTAACAATTTGATTGCAAAATATCTCAACATTATCACTTCATTTATTTTACTTAGAATCTAGTATTAGAAACGAAAACAAAATGTTTTGTTTGTACTCTAATTATCTGAAATAGTTTTGTCAAAACATCGGATCCACTCAATTAAATACTTCGAGAGTTTAATACATAACAACCTAATGATGTCTTAATTGATGAGCAAGAGTTGAAATTTATAAAGACGTGACTTGTTATCAAATACTTAATGAGCAAGGTAAAAATTTTGAATTATTACTAATTAGAAAGTTAAAAATTTAAATAATTAGAAGTTAAGATAAAGAATAACTATAAATTATTATTTTTCTTAATTAAATTATTTTTTTTAATAATAATTGCTAGATCAAACAATATTCTTTAAATTTTGAAATAAACTCTATTTTCTCTAAAATATTTTTTAGCCCAAACTTATTTCCTGTGTTTAAACCAAACAACTCTTATGTTTTAAAAAGCGATTAAAATCGTTTTCGAAAAGCTTAGAGTCAAGCTATTAGCTAATAAAATTTGGCTAAAAGTAGCTTACTTCTATTAGAACTTATACCTTAGGGATATATAGACAAAACTAGCTTTAATCTGTCTAAAAATTTTTGGATTTTTTTTAAGTTTATTTAAATTAAGATAAATTTGCTAAAAAATTGCAATTACATTTTAAAATTTTCTACCTAATCTTTCTAACTAAAAATTAACAAAATTTGTTGTTTTTACTTTTTTAAGCATTCTTGCACATCGCTTAAGACCTTGCACATCGCTAGTTGTATACTTTAAAAACTTAAAGATTATTATCAATTATTATAAAATTCAATGATAATAAATATTAGCAGACAATATGTTTGAGACATAAAAGCTAATAGTTTAAAGCTAATTTAAAACACATATAAAGTAATATAAAAACATTTCTTTTAAAATACATAATACTATAAATTTAATTGAATTTAAACTAAATTTAGCTAATATTTAAAAAATTGAACGAAACCTTTTAAAAATTTGCCAACTTTCAAAATATAAAATATTATTTTCTAAACAAAAAAAATTAGAAAAGTATTGATAAATTTTCCAAGTTAGGAGAATTTTGACTAAATCTGCCCTCATCTTGGCTAACCTTGCTAAATATGTAAATTACCAACAAAATAGCACATCTTTTAAAAAGAATATCATTAAAATAATTAAATAACATAAAGAAACAAGATCATTTTATTCATAAAGTAATCTTGTACAAAAAAATAATCAATACAAGAATATTCTTTTGATTACTACTAAATTTTTAAATCGAAATCTTTAAAAATGTATGAAAACACGAAAACTTTATTTTGTTGCGAATGAAATTCACTACTAAACTAAAATATTATAATATTATAACAAACTTAAAGCTTTATAAGTTATAACATTAGATTATAGGACTTCAAAAAATGATATAAATCTTATGTCATTATAATATTGAACAAAATGTTGAATAGAATTATTACACAAATTGTTGTTTCAAGTGCTTTATCTCACAATACAATCGTCAAATGTATTGCATTACTTACTTTCAATTCGACTAAAATGTTATTATAATCTCTTAATACAAACATTAGATTTCGTGATCAATAAGTTAGTAAAAAAATATCGAATTCTTTAAATAAAATTTCGAATAAAGCGAATATCATTAAAATGTTTGAAAATATCTTTATTGAAAACATAAAACTTATAAAAAATTAAACTTGTTAAAAGTTTAACAACAAAAAATATATATAATTGTTCACATAATTGGCTCAAAATATATAATAATTGGAAATATTTAAGCATTAGTTGGAATTAAAAAGAGTTTAATAGTTAGGTTAGAAAAGACTATGAGTTTGAGTTTGAATTGTATCAACAGTTTTCATAATTAGACTTAAGTTCAGCTTTCAATGGAGTACTGGTTTGGTAGGAATTTTGGTCGAAATTGATTTGTCGTTTGAAAAAATTTCTCAATTGTTTGGCCTTAAGTCGATTGAGTTTTTCATTTTGTGTGGTTAACGCTTGAAGTACTTCATTCAGATCTGTCTTCACATAAGACATTGCATTACAAAAAGCATTAATCGATTCTATATTCCGATCGATCGGAGGATTGCATTCATTTGGCGCCGAATTGTTTGCATTTCGTTTCGGATCTGAATTCTGTTCTTCAGCTCCTCTTTCACTTCGATTATTAAAAACCTTTTTATCGCTTATTTCGTATAAATACGAACTCTTATTGTATTCATTATTAGAGCACAAATTGTTGCCTCCATTGCCTCCATTCCCTTTCGCAGACAATGTCTTCACTTCTCTATTGTTTGTTAATTGGTTTTTGTCGTCAATCAGATTGTCGTTGAGTTGACTCAATGAATCATTAATTGTAATAATTGTGTCATTATTTGTAGTATTAGTTTGTCTTTCATTCGATTCAATCGTTTCCATAATATCCGGATTAAGTGGTAAGTCGTAACTGAGCTGTCCGTCCCCTGTCTGACCCTTCAACACATCCCGTCTCAGGTCTTGCAATAATCTGACAGTTATTTGTTGCCAACTCTCGTCGTTATTGTCGACATTAGTTCCAATCAGATCCGAAACAATGGGTTTGTCAACAGATTTATTCTCAACTTTCAGTTCATTATTGACTGAACGCATAATTATTTTGTTATTAATATTATAACTATTATTAGAACTGCTGTTAGTATTGGAATTATGATTATTATTTGAATTGAGAGCCAATTGGTTGGAATCAGTCATTAGGTTATTCTTGAGGCAAGTGTTGGAAAGCCATTCGTTTTCAAGCCTTAATCGCATCACTTCTCGAATCAATTCATGTCTGCATTGCTCTAAATAAGAGCACTTGTGTTCACATCTCTTCAGTCTCTCAATTAAATCACATAAAGCTATTCGTAAACCGAATTCACCACAACTTGTATTCATTTCAATACAACAATCAATTCAATCAATTGTTTTAATAATTTAATTATTTTACTACAAATCGATTCACATTACGTGAATCGGAGCTCAAAATCTGTCCACTTTTTGGTGACTTTTAGTTTTGTTATTTAATTCATTAAAAGTTTAGATATATATTGATATAAAGATATATAAAAATAATTAATTTTTTCGCTAAGATTTAATTTATAAATTGTTTAAATAAATAAATAAAATATTCATTCGTTTGACTCCATATCCGGATTGAGTCTGAGATGTCATTTGTTATGAATTGACGAAACAATCCGTTTTTATACTCAATTCCAGCGATTGAGTTGACATCTAAACCACAATTTATTGCCAAATATTTATCACTTTATTGATTGATAAACAAATAATTTAAACTGAATTTAAATGTTTGGCTCAATTGCGAACTGATTTAAATGTCATAAAACGTATCAAAATATTTATAAATTAAGTCATCCAAATATGGCATTACATTAATACTATTCAAATGGAAAATAAAAAACGTTTTATAAATAAAATTTAAAAAACTCTATTTTTAGCTGAAAAATAATTGTGTGGTTCAGTAAGTTTTGCTTAATTATAGACATAATTTATATATTACTGACTGTAGTAGACATTCAAAGACTACGTTACAAATTAAAAGAACTGAAATTTTGATATAACATGACAAACCCGTTGTCATAGTGGGTTGAGGGGTTTAATTATACAATAAAAGTAACGTATATGTGAACGATAATATATTTTTTATTGATTTTTTGTATTCAGATTATTGAACAAAACATTAGATTTTAATTTAATTTGAAAAGCATTTGATTTAATTTGAATGAATTAATTTGTATTTAAATCAATTTATTGAATGATTGAACTTACGATCAATTGAATTACATATTATATGCAAACAATTGTTGAAAAATGACAAAAGTGTTGAACGTATTCGCAAATCTCGAAACTGAGTTCTTAGAGGCGAAGAAGAGTCTGAAAGATGTCGACGAATCCATCAAAAAGATCACCGGAAGAGAACCCAAGTATTCGTTTGTTTATTAATACTTTTTATTTTTAAACTTTTTTTTAAATAATTATTTTAATTAAAACATTTAATTAATATTTAACCATAAGTTTGACGACTGGCGGCAAAGCAGCCAAACCCCCGACCAATAATCGGGAGCCGGTCCGGACCCGAGTGTCGGCCGCTTTTGGTAACCACTTCTCGACTGCGATCTCACAAATAGACAAACAATCGGAAGAACCGCAAAGAAAACGTCGTTTCTATGGAAGCGCTTTCAGCCGGTATTCAGTCATTAATTAATAAAAAGTTAATTTTTTCTAATGAATTGAACCCAATATTCAGTCTTCGCGGCGAAAGAGATTTCGGCGCCGACTTCGACGAACCGATTCGTAAACCAACTCTTCAGTCATCAGTGATTGCGACGACTCGTGAAGTAAAGCCGAGAACTCAGGCCTTAGAGGAACAGAAAAACGACAAAAAGAGTTTAGCGCGAAATAAGCGGATGTTTGGTATGATTTTGGGAACTCTCCAGAAGTTTCAAAATGAAGAGTCGACTCGAAAAGACACGGTTTGTGTTGGGAAGGGATTGGGTTTATAGCAGAGACGGACACAGATTAGAAATGAAAATGTTTGCTAACTTTTATACCATTTGTTAATCATACAAAAACAATATATCTTCAATGTTCACCAAGTTTAGTTTTTGTACATTGAAGATGTAGTGTTATTATTTATATATTATGTTTAGCAAACAGTTAAAATGCTAACTAGCTCTTTTGAACTGTGATATGTGCTCTATCTCTGGTTTATAGTGATTGGGAATTGCCTTTAGTTTTGATTTAATAATCGAATAATTTATTGATTGATAGCAAACGCAGAAGAGAGTAGAGATCGAGAAAAAACTGGACGCGAAGGCCGAGGAGGAGAGGAGTGCGTTGCGGAAGGAGAGGAGAGAACTGTTTTTGGTTAGACGTGTAAAACAGGCGCAGATCAGACGGATTGAGCATAAGATGCAAAGAGTGGAAGTCGTAAGCAATGATTAATTTATTTATGTTTCTAAATATTTAATGCTTTGAATTGTATTATTAAATAATTGATTCGATGCCCACTTGTGTTGTATAGCATCAGGAGTGGGAGCGCTCTCATCAACATCTGTCAAATTTTATCCAAACCAAAGCCAAACCGAATATATTTTATTTACCCACAAAACACACTCCGGAATCAGAAAAGCGATTACAAGAAACTAAAGACAAATATAGACGTAAGACATAAGATATTTCTAATTAGGATTGGCGTTAGGTTTTAACTTTATTTATAATTTACTTTTTATTTATTTGTTTAATTAATAAGTAATTGTCGCCGAAAAGAGGGCTAAAGTTCAGAAAGAATTGTCAGAAATTGACGAACTCTACAAAAAAGGCGAACAAAACGATGCGATCGATGAAGACATCGAAGATATGGAGATTTTTGCGTCGAATGCGAAGGAAAACTCAGATGAGATTAAAACTGACGACACAATTAAGAGTGAATTTACGATTGAATCTAACAATAATAGAGTTATTACAGGAGAAGAGAATAATAATAATGACGTCTCCGTTGACAACAAAACGGAGACAACAGTCGAAGACACGACTAATGGTCTGAACGCAGAAGCTGTGGAACAGGAGAGCACAGACACTATCGAAGAGACAATTGGAGACAAAGAATTCGAACCGATTTATGACGAATGAGTTTTTTTTATATGTTTATAATTGTGAACAAAATCTGATTAATCCTTAAATTAATGAAAAGTTTTAACACTTTTAATGAGAAAAATCAGGTAAAGAACAAAACCAATAATCCATTGAGAGGTTAGATAACAGACAAACAACAAAAAACAGATACTTTTCACTTGAATTAATGAATTTATACTAAATTTTAACAAATAATTTCAAACATAATCACAATTATCTGAATTTAAATCATTTCCAACAAAACATTTATTATTATTTATAAACAAACTTTGATTATTCAAACCCTTAATTATACCGCCATTTAGAGGCAATACTATTTCGGATTCATTTAGTTTACGACTCGTCTGAACTAAATTTGAATTACTTTCGCATAACTTATTGAAATCCCAAATATGCAAATGTTTACTCTTTCCCTGTTTTGCATAAACCAGAAATCGTTTGAATCTCTTTTTATTGATTATATCGGAAACAAAGTCCGGTATCGAGTGTTTAGGCCTTAAGTGAATCAGTTGTCGGTTCCGCTCATCTCTAATGACCGACAAATCGCTGTCTCTTAAGTCGTCTTTATTTATAACGATGCAAAAGCCCAGTATTATAGCCCAATGCGCTCTCTGTCCGGCCAAGAGTGTCGGCTCGTGGTTTGCATCCGAATCGTAAGGTATGAGTACTGGCAGACCATTGGCCAAATGCACCGCTAATTCACTTATTTGTTCCCTTAGATTCACTTTGATTTCTGTCCGAACCGATAGCACTCTATTCGCTAGTTTTGACATATTTTCCACTGAAAACGCGAAATAATTTTTTTGTAAGTTTTCAATAGTTTGCCAATTATTTCAATTCAATTTATTTTCTATTCATTAATTTTTTAGGTTTTAGTTATAGACAAAAAAATCTGTATTTTAGATGATTTTAATTGAGAGAAAATACCGATTATAGCGAAAAATAGATGATTTGTGAGTATTATTAGATTATAAATAGAATAGTATTTTAAAAGTCAAATGATTGGTAAGTATTTTGTTGAGGAAAAGCCGATTTATTTAAATGAGTTATTTTTGGCGCTAATTATCAGTTGATTTATAGCTTCCGATAGCAATCATTCAATAGTTTATTAATATAAAAGTCATTTAAAATAATATATTAGTGAAGGCATACCTGAAAACATTTCACCGGTTTTTGTGAAACCCATTTCCTTCGCTGTTTCGAACAAATCGTTTTGAGTTAGTTCTGGCCCTCCGTTGGACACCAATGGCTGACACATCATAAGCGACACTAAACCACATCTGAAATCGAAATAAGTGTCGAATTTAGTGGAATGGGAGGACAGGTAAAGGCAAAGGCAAACATACTTTGGCCCGTTCTGTATGACGGACTCGACGTCGTTATAAAGCGACAGCATTAGGAAGTCTTCCTCAAACTCTTTGGTTATGTAATTCCAATATTGGGAACAAGTATTCCAAGAGATTTCATATGAATTTTCGATGATTTTTGGCTCTATTTCTCTTCGATTTGTTCCAAATGTTTGTTTGTTTTGGCCGATTGGCAGTGGAGGCAACGGAGGAATAGGAGGTACGGCGGATATGGCACGTTCTGAGCGATTCCAGCAATTTGAGGACATTTCCAATATATCACAATTGACTTCAATTTTGCGTTTCTTTTCACAACTTTTTCATTGAATTTATAAGAATTTTGGAAAACATTTAATCCATCGATTGATGGGTTATCTTAGAGATGAATGCATTTCGAAATCCTGTCTTCAATTTGAATTAAAAATTATGCATTTCTTCCCAAACTTTGTCTGCAATTAATCAAAAGACTAAACATTCGTTAATTACTGAAAGAAACTCAAAGTTAAGCCCATTTATGGGTTAATAAAATTCAATAATTATTTTGTAAATACAGTATATTTAGTGCAAAAACTTTAACCAAAAGAGAGCGCATGTCTGGACATAAAATATTAATTATTTATGATATTGTCTGCGATTTTTGATAAATATCTTTGACCATGATCCCTTCAATTAATATGGGATTGGTGTATTTCTCGATTAAATTAATTTGAAATTCTAATCTTTTAAAAGGAATAACAAGGTAAATTTTTATGCAATTTAATAGACGAGATAGTTTGTTTTTGGAATATAAAGACAACTTGATAAATTGCATCCAAAACATAGAACTGAGGCATTGAAAGAATCAAACAACAGATGTCTCTGAAAGCACTCAAAACACCATTTCGTGATTAAATGCTAAACACGTGAATTGAAAATCACATTTTGTTCGCATATTTTTGATTAAAATCATAATTTAAAAGTAATTCAATTGTTTAGCAAATAATGGATTCAAACAGTGATAAAGATTTTAAAGAAGTTAAGTCTCAAAGATCGAGGAAACGAAGAGCCGAACAGATGGATGTCGATAGCGATAAGGGTTCGGCTGAAGCGCCAAACGACCCGAAAACGGCTAATAAAACAAAATTACCTGATTTTAAGCCAATTAGTAGAGAAAAACTAATGGTATTTATAGATAATTAGGTTTAAATTGAATTGATTTCTAATTTAATATATATATTGTCTGTCAGTCTCATAACATAGAGTTCCGCAAAATCCCAGTTCCGGCCAATCGATACACACCTCTTAAGGAGAATTGGATGAAAATATTTACACCAATTGTCGAACACTTGAAACTACAGATTAGATTCAATCTGAAGAACCGAATCGTAGAGATTAGGGTTAGTTTTGGATTAGTTTTGGATTAATCGCTTAATTTTGTTTAAATATCAATAATTGAAATACAATTGAATTGTTTGTCCGAAAAGTCGTGTAAAGAGACGGAAGACATCAGTTCCATACAAAAAGCCGCAGACTTTGTCAAAGCGTTTATCTTAGGCTTCGAAGTGGAGGACGCGTTAGCTTTGGTCCGATTGGACGAACTCTTTCTCGAATCGTTCGAAATAAAAGACGGTTTGCGAAGCAATTGATTACTTATTCTCTGAAATCAATTCTAAGTTTTTGCTAATTTTGTGTCCGATTTAGTCAAACGACTAAAAGGCGATCACTTGTCGCGAGCCATCGGCCGAATAGCGGGCAAAGGCGGCCGAACCCGCTTTACCATTGAAAACGTGACCAAAACTCGTATTGTTTTGGCCGACAGGTAGGGCTGCACTCGATTTGGACGCTTTAAACGAACTTTGAATTTATTTTTATATTTGGTTTTCAGTAAAATACATATTCTCGGCTCATACCAGAACATTCGGGCCGCCCGGACAGCCATTTGTAGTCTAATCCTCGGTAGCCCTCCCTCTAAAGTGTACGGAACTATGAGACAACTGGCCACTCGGCTCTCGGAGAGGTTTTAGATTAGAATTAAGTAATTTATGTAAAATTAATTATATTTTTATTCAAATAAATTCTAAGCATTTCATAATTTTATTTCTTTTTTATTCAAAGGTTTTAATTAAAATTTTGGTCAAAAAAAGTGTGAATTTTATATGACTTGTAATAAGAGCTTTAAATCCAACCGAGACTTGAGATTAGATTTTGATTTCGTATCTCTTTTCTGATGAAAATAATGTTTTTAATGCATAAATTGTGTCATAAAAGGCGAAAACACTGTATTTATAGCAAATTATTTAAACTCGAAATCTGTGTGCAATCGAGTGAATGCCAGCGAATGAGTTGTGTTTGCATTTGTGTCAAACAGTTTGGTTTGAAGTCTTCAATCGAAATACAGTTTCAATTAGAAAATTTCAAATAAGAAATTTGATTACTTGTATGTATCACAGGCTCGGTGGCGCAACGGTAGCGCGTCTGACTCCAGATCAGAAGGTTGCGTGTTCAAATCACGTCCGGGTCAGCTGATATTTTTTTGAAATTTTAATTCTACTTTTTAATATTTTTTTTATAATAAATTATTTATATTATTTAAAAAATTAGTTGCATTTACTTAATACTATAATACTCTACATACTCTATACTATAGTATTAAAACATTTTAGCTTTTTATTCAGTTTCTAAAAGAGTTTATTAATAGTATTAAAAAATTATTTTTTTTAATCTAATTAATTAAAATCTAAACATGTATTTTATTTAATATTTCAAATTTATATCTAAATTAAAATTTTTACAGTAGCAATTAAAAAATACAACAAATAATTAGCTTGGTTAATAAATAATGGCAACTTTAATCTTTGCTTTTTTCTGACATTTTTGAATAGATAACTACAAATTCATAAATTTGTCCATTTGTGGTGTTTTTGATCTTTTTTTTATATTTAAAAAATATATCTTTTAATTACATATTTATTTAATTTGTGTGTAATTAATGTAATCTTTTGAAAGTTGAATAAATTTCGAGATAATTTAATTTTGATTTTGAATTTTGCATCAAGGCAAATTTGCGCAAACTAGTATAAAATGGACTGAAATCTAAATGAGAATAATTTATTTTCATATAATATCGTATTCTGTTTAACAAAATTATTTATGATGAGGAAATTTTCTTTTATAAAACTTGATGTCTGTTCTGCAAAAATATATTCATTCAGTTATGGTTCGAAAAAACAAATATTTAGGTTTTGTTTGTTTTGATAAATGAATTTATTTTTATTGCGACTAATAGTTGGGCACAAATTTAATAATTTATAAATTAATTTATTTGTTTAAAAAGAAGGATTAAATTAATTTTTATGTTAGAACTAATTGAAATAATTTTGGAATAGCTTATAACGAAAATAAATCATAAAAAATTTAAGCACAAGTGTATTTATCGCAAAACTTGTGCGCATTAAAAGTTTTTGATATGAAATTTATTAAAACATCAGAAAAAAGAGTAAATTTGATACGAATTATGAGTTTATAGGAATGAATAGTATTGGAGAGTTAAATGAAAAGCCGAAAAAACGTATTTTAATGACAATATTAAGAGTTATATTCATTAAACATATCGATAGGTTAAACGGGGGAACGGTGTGGAACAGTGTTCCCTAAATCCTAAATAAAATGACGTTAGCAGTCGTCCATTGCCCCGAAGCGAAGTCAAAACTTGTTTTTATAGCATTTCCCCATTCCCATACCATTCCCTCCTCGTTTCTGTACCTCAAACAAACTTTATATATATATATATATTGGAAAACTCGAACCAAAAACTTTATATTTCTGTGGCATAGCCTTCAGCAATGAGTGCCAATACAGTTCTGCCTATATTTCGACATCACTTTTCTCCTTACTCTCTGACCAGTAGTTGTTTTTCGTATAACTTTTTTTACTCTGGACTCAAAACTTGTATTTATTGATACAATATATACAAATCCGATATATATTGGCTATATTTTTCCGTTACGCATATTATAATCAATTAATTAGTATTCAATTTTTATGCGTTCTTTTCTATCTATCAGTTTTCACGATTTTGTGTCAAATCATTTATTTTTGGAATATTTTTGTTGTTTTTTCTTCAAAATATATTCATATTTTTGATTGAAAACAAAAAGTTTTTCTATTTTTGTGGAATTGAAAGCTGTGTTTAGTTAAGAAAACGTTTAGCTGTGTATTGGAAGTAAATTAAAAGTTTTGAGTTAACTAGTGATCAAACTTTTCCATCAATGCCTATGCAGTCGTGTGTTGTGTTTGGAAATGTGAGCCAAAGCATGTCATCTGTTATCCCGTTATCGGCACAACAGTGTGTATCACAAGTAAGCAATTCATTAAGCCTTCGAACACTCGAACGCTGTCTTCTTAACTCACTTTTCCGATATTAAATGCAATTCTTTTGAAATTTAAATTAATTTTCGCTTTTTATTATGAAAATTATTTTCATGTTTTAGCTGTAATGCATGAATAGTTTATTAAATTTTTCAAATTTATGTTTTCATATTAGTATTAAACTTGATTAAATTAGCTGAATATTATCTCAACAGTTTTTATGCGACATAAATGTCCGGAACAGTAATCCATGTCATTTGTCGAGAGGAACGGCTCTAATATATTATATTTAGTTTGAAAAACTGTATACTCTATAACTCAATTAATTAGTAGTTATTCCTAATTGTCTGCAAAATGCTCTCAACAAATGTTAACAAATAAATTCATGAGTCAAGTAATTAAAGTAATAAAAATCTAAATTATTTCGTCAATTAAGGTCTTCCACTAAACCCATAGACTTATATCAAAAGTAGTGTTTGGGTGGATATGGCGCTAAAACTCGAGTTTTTGAATTTCGAGTACTTCTGTACCGAAAACATAAATAGTTTTTCTCTTCTATCGGATTCTCAGTCTCTGATTAGTATTCGTATAAATAATATAAACTTTTATTTTGGTTTTACACTATATTTGCCAAAACTTCGAGAAAATTGTTTTCATTTTTTATCTTTTCTTAACTCTTTTGCATTATTTTTGTAATTCATTTAGTGTTTAGTTTTTCTAAAGTAATCGATTGGAGAAATTATTTTTGATTTCAATGTCTTTTATGCTATTAATCATGTTTTAAGAAACATCTCTAAAATTAGTTGATTTCAGTACAGAGTTTATATTCACTTTTAAACTATATCTAAATCTTCACTTTCATATGATTTGCCAAAAATTTTCTCAAAACTCTTCTCTTTATGTAATTTGTTTAACGAGTTGAGCGCGCGTTGAAAATCTCTTTATATACTCAACTCGATATATACAGTATATATATATACATAATATTTATCCATAGATTTCATTAAAATAGAAAAACTCAATAAAACAAGTGGTTTAGATGTTTTAGAAAAAAGTATATAAATAGATGAGATTTTAATGTTCATGTGACATAATATGCATATACACTGTACTGTTGCAGTACACTTGCATACTCTCCCTTTCCCTCTCACTCTCATTCTCACATGTCAAAAAGTTTGTTTTATTTTTAATTTTTTTTTCTCTTTTAAAGTATTTTGACTTAAAGTTAAATAAAGTATCTTTTCTTTAATTATCTAATATTTCAAATAGTTTTCCATTTAAAGCAATAATTATTTCTTAATTTTCATCCCATTTATCACAGACTCAGTGAAAGATTTTGAACGTTTTTTGAGCAAAAAATATAAACAATTATGAAATTCATGAAACAGTTCGGAGCCACTGATCGGAGAATATGAATAATTTGAAAACATTTCATACGAACCGAATGAAGAAAAAATTGGTTTTTCTGAAACTAAATTATAAGATGTATTGGCGATAGAAATGTTTGAGAATATTGTTTAAGTGAAGAAAATTAACTTTAACTTTGAATCGAAATTACAATTAAATCCGAAATTCATTAATTCAATAATCGAATGAAACAAAAATGACATTAATTTCATCGAAAGGCAAGTATTGAAACTGTTTTTACATAATTATCTAATTTAAGTCTCGGAATCAAATAACAAGTTGATTAAGTTGTTTGGCATTAATTTGTGCCAACAGTCTATCAGCTAATAAATTCTCAACACTTTCTTCGCAATTAGTCTCTCTATTAGTTAAGCCTTTTATCTACAAATTGGTTCATATTTTCAATTAATTGTTTTGTCTATTAATTGTTTTAACTGAAATCTATATATTTTCTTAAACTTATTTAAGTTTATAATACAATTAAGTGAATAATAATGTCAATGAACTGAACCTAAGGTTTGAGCGAATGAACGCCATTCGGGGAACAGAGCAGTCCTGAGCTGAGCTGAGATCACCTTTTTTCCTTTCTCTCCCTCTCCTGCTCTCTCCTTTTCTCCTGCTCTCTCTCTCTCTCTCTCTCTCTCTCTCCTGCCCTCTCACACTCACTCACTCTCCTGCTCTTTCCTCCGGTTCTTCTGTTATACGAAAAGCGCTTAGACTTTGGGTTCAAACCTGCGAATCAGATGTGAGACAAACGCGAGAACATCTGCATATGTCTGGTCTGACCCTAACTGATGACCACTCCATAAGCTTATTGACCGAAACCATTCCAACCATATATTCAACTTTTGTTCTCTCTCTTCCCTCCTCTCCCCAATACCTTTGGCTCACTTTTGGCTCACTTTTCGGACAAAAATCAGTCAAAAGTTTTGAATAACTTTTTTCAAACGAAAATAAAGGAAAAACAGATCTTTTATCGAAAATTAACGCCAAATCAAACAGAACTTCGACTGGACTTTAAACCTGAAAATCAATAGAATTTGTCTGAAATTATTGCAATTTATTCGAAATTATTTAGGAAAATGAAAATTTCAAAACCCATAAACACTAAACTGTTTGCAAATCTAAATACTGTTTCCATAAATTATAAAATATATTTGAATAATGTGTTAACGAGAGAAAAAAACTGAAATTCTCATAGAATTCCGATCTAACTCTTTGTATCCGAAATACATATAAAATACAATTCTTGTGTACCTATCCGTTCGAGTGAAGTAGTGAAGTATGCGTTGAATTAAGTGCATATTTGAGGCACTGGTAGTACAGTCGCTATAATACAACATTAGTGCGCGACTCGACTCCGATCCCATATCTTATTCCAGTGCTTGTGTCTCCAGTTTTGCACAATTCCTCCCCTCGACTCGAGTAGGAATGGTAGTACCCATAGAGCCGAAGCAGCAAAGCAACCAAGGTCCATATTCCTGTTTTCAACTTTTTTCTTCTTTTTTTTCTACTTATACTCAAACCATAATAGAAATGCATTGAATTATTAGGTTTTATAAGGTTTTGCTTCTATCCCCGCTTTTATCATCGAATCAATAATTCCGTTCCTTTACTACATATTAGTATACCTCTGAGAAGATATGACTTGAGCTGAAGACATAATTTAGTTGAAATCATCAATTAATTGATTGATTAATTAGAAGAGTTATCAAACGGAAAATAATTCAAACATAAGATATATTTTTCTAATTTATTGCATTAGAATTCGGATTTGAAGTTAAAGAATGTGATCGCAAATCAATTGTGAATTACATGAAATGAATTAATATTTGTTTATTGAAAGACAAGCCAATGATTTCGATTGAAGTAATAAATTTCAAAACTAAAGCCAATTATTTAAAGCAATTTAAACTAACTCCGAAAGAGAGACACAATTTATAATTTGTTTTTTTGCAGTTTTTGGCTCGACTTTCAAATTAATTCATTTTTCAGATGAAATTCTAACTTAAGTTTCATTTCTTTAGTTATGTTAACATTCGAACCATTAGTTACCGACAGAAGTCCAAAAACTTATGGCATTTATTAGAATTGAAAACTATTAGAAATTATTCTTTTTTTCCAATTTCTCAAAACAAAACTTGCTTTTAGTTAAACTGATTTTTCTTTTTTTTGAAAAATTTATATTTTCTTTTTCTTTATAACAATTATTAAAATTATTTTTACAGAATTTTCCTAAATTTTAAAGTTTTTGATTAATTGTAATTTTTTTTCGCAAACAATTATTTAATACTTGAATTAGGTTTTCGTATTCGACGTTAAATATTCAAAACACTTAAAAATTTAATAAAATATTTTGATTCAACTCATGTTTTATTTACTCTAGATTTCAAAATACATTGATTTAATTAGAAGCGATATTTTAATTACTTTAATTTCACACTTGAGTCGATAAAAAGAATAAAACCTTATTTTCGACTGAATTATAATTTCTGTTTTAACTCAACTTCAAAGCATTAGCCGATTGCGTAACACAACTGTTCTTTCGGTCAAATCTGTCTAAATATATGATAGAATTCGTTAACATTTTAATGATTCTATAAATATTACTAAAATATTTGTTAATTAAATGTTTTATTTATATATTATTCTTATATTAATATGTATTATACAACAGAATATAAGGCTAAATATACTATATATATGATATTATCGACAATATTGTTAAGCAATGTTTAACTTTGACCTAATCCACACCAAATGTCTTCTACTGTTACAGTAGAATAAATATTTTCCAATAGAAAAGTGTTTCTGTTTTCCTGTTTTCCTACTTCTTATTCCTAACGAAAATTCTGGATTAAGTCGAAGGCGTTCTGTCATTAAATCTCCAGAATCTGATTCATAGATACGGTATATATGAATAGAATATGATTTTTGGTTTCTATAGAAAAACAAATTATTGTTTTTTTGTTATAATAAATATTTGATTTTTAAATCACAGCTCGAAATCAGATTAACTAAATTATTGAAGTTATTATATGTATTGATCCGAATCTCGAAGCGTATAATCCATTAGTCGTCGTTTGCTTTCTATTATATTTTAGTTTTATTTTTGTTGATGTGAATTGAAATGTATATGAAAGCACACATTGAATCAAACCAATCGATAATACGAACAAAATATAATCCTTTATCAGATGAGAGGCAAACAAAATCAAAATTATATCTCTATTACCAGAATTTCTGCCATAATATCTCAATTTTAGTTCAATTCAATAATTGACTGAAAATATTTGTTTAATAAGTTAATAATTGGCAAAATATAATGAATTTGTTTTATTTATTGCTTTCATTACTCATTTCGGTTTTTAATCAGAATAAGTATGAAATTATAGAATTAGACATTTGCTCAACAAATCAATTGAATAATAGAATCCGCAATCAATTTAATGGCTTATAAATTATTTTAGCTAGATACATTTCGCTTAAATGATATTTTTCTAATTTTATTTTATTTAATTGTGTTTTTTGTTTTATAAAATACAAAATTTTATCTCATTTTATAAATATTTATATAAAACTTTGAAAATATTTAATTTTGTAAATAAAATAAATAATGACAAACATCTTAATTATTTGAAAATATTTACCATTAAAAAAATTCTTCAAAAATAAACAAATAAAACTAAAATTATAGATAGTGATCAAGGCACTATTTTAAAATTAGCAATTAATTAAAACTATTAGAGAATTCAGTAAACAATTTACTTTAAACTCTTTCATAGTTTTGCTTTTGTTTAAAATTCTCAAAATTTTTGGATAATTTAATTTAAGATTTACTTAAAATTAATTTTAAAAAACTTTTTTCTCAACGGAAGGAAAGATAAGATCAAAGAAACAATTCTGGAATAATAGACTACCGGTATATGCGGTATATGCTGTATATACTATGTATACAGTACAGTATATGCGTTTCACTAAATTGCACTTTACGTCACCGTCTGTTTGGATTAATTCATCTGGTTCGGTTCTAATCTGTCAATTCATTTATTGCTTTAATGTTTTGAAAATTTTATCTTTTAATCAAAATTTTTCGATTTAATTCGCTTAACAAAAGATAAGATTTGGAGAAAACTTATTGATTTTGTTATGACTAATAAATATTCTGTTTAAACAAATTCTAAACTATTATATAATGTACGGAAAAAAGTTTATTTTCTCTTAATTCTGAGATTCAAAGTTTGATTTAGTGCAACAATAATGTGATTGAACTCACAGTAAATTGTATTGCGATATACAGTGCATTGCAATGGCTATACTGTACTGTATTTTCTTATTCTCAATTGTAGCACATTTTTCATCATTAGTCGTATAGACTGTACATACAGTACATACAGTGCAGTACGAGCTCTCACTCCGAGCTCTAGAAGCGAGTGTTCGGGCGTTCACCTCATTTGTGCCACAAAAACGAGAACTGCATTGCGCTCTCTCTCCCTCTCTCTCCCCCACTCCCCTCCCTCTCCCCTTCTCTCTAATGCTCTCCTCTCCTCTGCTCTCCATTCCCAGCACTCAATGACTGCATTTTTGGCCATTTCTTTGCCTTACATTCATATTATATCTCCTATACGTTGTTTATTAATGCAAAATACAATACGAATGCATCGAATAATCTAGAAATGCAAACTCACACACAAATGACATTACATTCAATTCGATCAAATTGAGCCGAAATTGGTCTTATTTTTCGGATGTTTACTCAAATAATTAATCTGACAAATAGTATTATCATTGTTGAATCCTTTTGGTACTAATTGACACTAATTGTTTACTTGGTGACTTAGTTTTGGCAATTTTACTTTAATTTTATGAATTAATTTTGATTTTTATTCTCCTTTTGGTCAAAATATAATGAGACGTCGTTTATGTAATGCATTGCCGGTCTATGTGTTGATTGTAAGTAATTTGAATCCATGTTCAGTGTATGCATTGGATTGAATGGATGGCCCTAACCATGAATCAGACAATTTAAGAGCTGATCCAAACAAACAAAAACATTGAATTAAATTGTGATAAAAAGTGAAGAAATATTTTTGAGACAAAAAGTAATTAAAATCCATTTAAGAGTCGATATAATCAGTGAAAGTACTAAAGAGTAAAGACTCCTATATTCGAGTAAAGGAGTAATCGATTGTATGTAATGTTGGAACCGATTCGCCATATCCTCCAACGACAGCGAAACGTCTTGGCCTCGAACTCCGAGCGACGCAAACAGATCCTCACTTCGATAGGTCTTGAGTTCGACGCGATTTCATCAAACTTTGCCGAAAATCTACCGAAAGAGTCGTTTTCACATCCGTGCGAATACGTTAAGGAAAATGCAAAACAAAAAGCAATTAATGTTTGGAAACAATTGGCCACTAATGGACATAAAGCAGATCTAATCATAGGTTGCGATACAGTGGTGACCATCGATGACACCATCTTTGAGAAACCCAAAGACAAAGAGGACGCGATTCAGATGTTGGCCAAACTGTCGGCCAACAGACATACGGTGTTCACGGGTGTGGCCTTAGTCACCAACGTCTCCAATGGTCTGAGCTCTATGGGTGGCGACTCCGGGCCCTCACAGATCTCCCAACTCAGCCATTCGGCCGGCTCTGACTCGAGTAATGAGCGAAACCCCGAACCCCAGTACGTAGTGACCACTTTCCACGAGTCGACCGAAGTCTGTATGACTGAACTGACGGATCAGATCATTAAGGCTTATGTGAATACAGGGGAACCGCTCGACAAAGCGGGTGCTTATGGTATACAAGGCATTGGCGCTACACTTATTGAGTCGATTAAAGGCGATTACTTCAATGTAGTCGGCCTTCCGGTGCACCGGCTCTCCAAAGAACTCTTTCATATGTATATCGAATGATCGCTTCGACTCATGTTTGCCTACATTTGAGCTAAACTTTTTGATTCATTATTTCTTTTGTTTTGAATCAATGATAATATTTTTGTCGATATATTCAAAATTCGTACCTATTTTGCAATTATTGTGTAATTAATAAATCATTTCCTGATTTCCAGACATTTACTTATCATTAATGTTCGTCTCATTTGATATTTGAGACCAAAAACAATATTTAATTCAATTTATTGAACGTTTGAATTGTTTTTATTATGGCTTTTGTCCAAAAACTTATTAAACAGAAGATATTTATATTTGTTTTAGACTCTGCTTAACATTTTGTTAATAAGTTTCTATTTAACACTTAATAACTCAGAATAAAAATGAGTTGACTTTGAATTGAATTTTTATATAAATATTTTAAAATAAAATTTTAAAAAACGAAATTTGAAAATCATTTCCAAACCGATTGTTCACTAAATTTCCCAAAAGTGTTGTTAGACTTTGAAAACAGATATTTTCACTTCTCTCTCATCAATGCAAAAGCATTTTAAAAGTTTTATTTATCAAAAAATTTAGTTTTTCTCAAATTAATTGCAAATAATTTTCGAAAATTTAAATTCTTGTTGAAATTCTGCGAACTATTAGACGGATTATTGAAAAGCTTTTGTCGAATAAGAACTTCTCAGAAATTTTCAGTTGAATTCGAGCGCTTTCTGGGAAAAATTCTTCGATTTATTCAATATTTTATCTGAAAGTAATCAATAAAAAAGAGAAAATAAATGCTTTTTTGTAATAAATAATTAAAACTATTACATATTTAAAAATTAAGGTTAAATAGTGAATAACAATCGATCGAAAGTCTTATTGAAAATCTAGATTCGGTGAAAATCTCACAAATATCCGACTCATTATGTTTCGAAAATCAATCGATATTTTTGTATTTTCAAAGACAAGTCATATAATGCGTGATTGCATTCACTTTGTTTTATCTGTTCATTACATTTGTTAGATATGACAATAACTTATTTTAGCCAAAAATAACTGAATTTTTATTAGTTTTTATTTTATTATTTGCACAGAAATATATTTTTGATAATAAAAGGCTGAATGAAAAAAAAATTACAAGTTATGTGTGAACGAGATAATTGATTATTCATTGAAATTCAGATCAGTTTTTAGACATTTAAGGCTAGACTTTCGAGACTATAAAAGAAAAACTTCTAATAACTAATAACTTGATTCGATGATCAATATACTATCAAAATGTTGTTTCAATTATGAAATTATTAATTAATTATAGTCTTTGAAATTGTTTTTGCTAGTTGAAATAAATACAAATTTTTAAATAAAATTTTTAGCTAACTTTGAAAACAAAATAATAACTTTTAGAAAAATAATAAACCTCTGAATGAGACGATAAACAACTAATGATTTTAATTTAAGGTCAAAATACAAGGATTTGATTGAAAATAATTATTAAAATATTTTTAATAATTTTATTTAGTGATGAAAGACTAAAACAAATACTATGATTAGAAAAGAGTAGAGTTGAGGCAATTTTTCCAATGATTTGCACATCTTTTGACGCAAACTATTTTATATATAGCTATTGCTGTTTTGCTAATACTGTTCTGTATTTCGTATTTGCCATCTCTTTGGACTCGATTGCTCTCTATCTCTATTATAGCTCTCTATTGCAGTATTGGTGTATGAGTTGAGCTCTCTTTCACTGTAGCCTGAGTTCGTTATCAGAGCTAGACTTCGACTAATTTGTCCGATCATTACTTCCCGATTAGTTTCCCGAATACAAAGTTTTGATTTAAAATTACGTTTAAAATTTATACAAAATTATGTTTAAAATTCTCCCTCATACTTTTATTTGATTAATAACTTAGCTAAAATTAAAACAAAACTTGATTAAAGACAAATTAAGTTCTTAATTAATTAGAGTTAATTAAGTTAATCAATTAATAAGAAATTAATCCAAGCAAATTTTTTTAGAATTTAATGTAAATATCACTTGATAATTTTGCAAAATTAAATAATATAACGTTTTCAAAAAGATTAATTTCATAAATTATTTTTCTAAAATTTAGAAAGTTGTTTAGTTTGTACAGCATTATTTGACAATTTATAGAATTTACAAAAGATATCTTTATTATTTATAAACTTAAATTTTAATAAGTTCTTCAAATTTTAAAAATTATGTACAAAACATTATATTCATTGTTCATCAAACACGGTATAAGCTGCATGCTACAAACATGTCTGACATATTGTTGTTAGAAATCAATTCAAAAATATTAGTCTAAATAATATAGAAAACAAAATTTAAATTAGATAATTAAGGGAAAAATGAATCAATTAAACTAATTGAGTTTTGAACCAAACCCAACCCGCGCCTTAAACTGAAATCTATCCGGGTTGTTTTGCTGTTCCCACACTAACCGTATTGGGCAATAGCTGTTTTGAGACTATAGTCTGACGTATAACACATAACGCTTACAGTAATAGTAATGATTGTTAAAATCAAATTGAATTTCAGAAATTATTTTCTATAATATTGGCTCAATTTAACCGATAAATTACGAAAATCTGTTCGAGTGATACAAACTTAATGTTTTTGGTCAACACTCCTAATAAGTCACTTAAACCACTCTTCAATTGATTTCCCTTTAATGAGATTCTCCTGTAATTCAATTGTTTGCTAATCGGGTCATAACTCGATTGAATATATTCTGCGAAAAATACATCGATTCGAGTGATATAACTCTTAAAACTAATTCGAATAATGGACTCAAATAATTAAAACTTATTTCTGTTTTCTTTTCTCAATTATTCAAACAATTGTCAAAACTTTTTATTCCTATTATAACTATTTTTGAATACATAATAATAATAACAATAATATCGCAAACTATAACCGATTGACTAATAGATAATTTAACGAAAATAAATATTCAGAAAAATGACCGAAAGAATTGTTTAGAGTTTGTGTATATTTTATGAAATTTATTTTACATAGAATTTGTTGAGAAAATATTATAATTGAAATGATTTGTCTATTACTATGTTTGCAAAGTTTGCGTTGAAATGAATTTACTAGAAAACAGAAATTGTTAGAAAAATACAATTTTGGTTCGAATGATGTAATAGCAGTCAAAGTCACTGTTTTGACCGATTTTTAAACGAGAAAATTCCCGATTTATTCGTAACAGTTCGGGGAATTGGTTAGTGGTTTGGCTTAGATTCCACTGAATTCTAGTATAAAAAATGCATTTCGGGCTCAAACTGAATGAAACGGAGTTTTAGCTGTTGTGCACACATACGCTCATACGGTATGCGAGGACAAGGATCTGTATATCTGTATACAATATATATGCTTAGAGTATATGTTGCTCTCTATTAGCACTGCTATTGCGATATGTTTTGTAAACTTTTCTCTCAATAGAAGAGCCAACAGATTAATGCTTACACTTAATTGTATTGAATAATATAATACAGTATAAGTATTGCACTACTGTAACAATACAGTAGAATAGGCAAAAGAGCATGCTGAACTCTTTACATTTGCTAACTAACCACATAATTTTCAAGGAAGCTAAAGTTAGATCCTATAAGATAGAAAAATCCAAAAGCATCTAGCTACAACTAGATCAGTTAATCGTACTGCGCCATACTGTTGTGTGGAGTGGAGTGGAGAAGGCAATGCCAGTGCTGGCAGAGCTCAAAGCTGGCAGTGCTGGCAATGTGTATGTATGTATGTGTGTGTACTGTACACAGTATGTATGTGTAGAGTAGTCTCGAATTGGTATCGCAATATCGCTATACACTGCTATACTCTGCTATACTTTGCGTAGTATAGTCTGTACAGTACGTAGAGTACACTGTAGTACTGTAGTGAGTGTGTAGTCGTCAGTGTGTTATCATTGCTGTGCATATGTTCATATGTTTGGCCACATTCGTCTGAGTGGCGCTTAGAGTTAGTCAGTCAGCCTCAGCTCAGCTCCACTACTCCAATACACTCCAGCTTTTGAGCTAAACATTAGTAATGCATTAGTTTTTGTTAGAGTCAGTCGTCTATCAGAGCCTCTACTATGGAGAGAGAGCTTTCATTTCGTTCGTTCGTTACAGTGCTTACGCTTACAGTCAATACGAGTCTTACAGTTAGTTCTTCTCTTCTCTACCTTTTCTTTCGACTAAATCTAACAATTTTTGAATAAAAGTAAAAAAAGAGAGAGTTTTGAGACTTTAGCGACAATTTGCACGACTCGACTCGTTGTCCGACGCGTTGACATCCGGCAAATGACCAGCAGGTGTGCCGACACACAAGTGCCGATTGTCAGACAACTTACCTGCCTGGGTCAAAGGTGAACAGTGCTCTCAGCTCGCAAGTCAGTTCAGCTAAGCTCAAACTCAGAGTTCATTAGATCGCTGTTTAATCATTGTTTGACACAATCTTAACGATTACTATGGCTTTGGTTCGATATCTCGATTGTTGTGATCGTAGTTTGAATTGTTTTGAACGACCAGTAGTTCATCATTTATATCGATTCAAATGTAGTTCAATTCAAGGTTAGTCTCGAAACCAACTCTTTATTAATTATCAATTATATTATATTCTGATTATTGGCGATAATACCGCTTATTGTCGTCGTTTTGCCATTCAATTGCAGTTAATTTGGTTTTCATTCTGTCTTTTCTCAACTAAATTCAATTGCATTTTATGAGTTAAGTCAGAAGTTATTGAAAACTTTTTTATGCGCAAGTGTTTACTGTTCTGTCATTTAGACTAACTTTTTATGCTTTAATATAACTTTTTTTTATGCCTTATTAAGAGCAATATTTTTAAATGCAAATCTATTTATTGTATTTAAGTCTTGTTATGCTTTTAGATTTTATTTCATTTAGTTTTATCTTATCTCAAATAAATTCTCTATAAAATTGTTTAAATAAAAACTTTTTATTAATATTTAATTGTTTTTTTGAATATCTTTCTTGTTTGAAAACTTTCAAATTTGTTCTAAAAATTATTTAATATAATTGAAAAAAGTTTTCTGTTTTTATTCTGAGACTTACTCTGAGTCTGTAGTCAATCGATTATCACATTCTGTTAATTAGCGCCAAATAATAAACAAATCGACAAATCGTTGCTTTCTTTCAGATAACAAACTCAAATGCAGTGAATATTCGGATCGAAGTATTGAAGTATTTTCGCGAACTTTAATCGCAAATTAAAAACTAGCGATACATTCAATATATATGAAAGCGATGGCAAAGTATAGTCACGTTTTGAGTTTGTGGACATTCACATGAACTCAACCAAAACGTCTTTACTCTTACTTTATCTTTCGATTATCAGCTTTAACTCTATGACCAAAAATCTATTATTTTTGATCATCAGTTTGTCCAGAAGTTGCTTAAAAATGTCTACAAAATATTCAATGAATGAAAACTTTTATAACTTTTGTCATTGCGAGACAAATATTGCATTTCGGGGGAAAATTATTTTTACATAACTTTAGTATTGAATTTCTTAACTAATTTTTGTAATATTTTTAGAATTTTGACAGAAATTGTTTTACTAATGTTGGGTCGAGTCGTCAATTGAATGTTTATTAAATATTTGGGTTTTCTTAGTTTTGATTCAAACGCAAAAACAAAGTTAATCTCATATTTAAATTCAAAATCATAACAAGATATCAAGACTAATTTTTTTTTCTTTTCAACACTTGATTTGTTTTTTCGTAATTTAGTACTAAGTAGTAAACAGTAGTTCTTAAAGAAATTAAAGAATAGGATTAGAGTTCTATTTAAACAATCAATAAGTAATGAATGAATTTAGTCAAAGATTCTCTCTATTTAACTGACGAATGCAAAAAAATTTAAAGAATAAAACATTTCTGTTGACAAATGTCATTGAAAGTTAGCCTAAATTGGATCCGATTTTCAAAATAGTTTTTTCGAATTCCAAAGATTTTTTATACTTTCTATTTATAATGCTTTCGCTTTAGTTTATTGAGACTTTTGATTGCTTTTAAGGCTATATAGAGTAGAGAATATTTTTAAATTTCTCAATGAATTTAAAAAAACATAATTTAGATTTAATTGATATTATTGTAAAAAATTACTCTAAACGTAGCAAAAAACAAGTGTTGAAATTTTAGCATGTTTTACAAATAGCGTACAAAAAGCTAATTCATATAAAACAATGACTGAAATTGTGTTTTGATTCTTTCATCAATGAAAGAGTGCAACAATGTATTGAATTGTTTATATGGCTGTCAATCAATTAAACCACAAATACCTGTAATCATCGTAACAGAGCTTTTCTTGCTTTTATTTTTTAAACAGTTATTAAGCCTAATGTTGTCGTGCTTTTAATCATGCCTGATTAGTTTTATGAGCGATCCCTTACATGCGTTATTTCATTTTATGCTTTTAATGCTAACTGATGTCAATAATATTGAGTAAAATTGTCTGAAATTAGGGACCATTTCCTCATTTAAAGTGAAATTATGGTTTTTGAAATAGTATTTATTCAATAAAGTATATTTGATATTTGCACTTAATTTTATTCATAAACTTTAATAAGAATTAAAACATGTCTTACACCTAAGAGAACTTAACTTATATATAGCTTTTAATACCTGTGCATTAAAATGCACATCCATATATAATTTGTAGCTGGCTGCCTTTTTGTGTAACATTTCAAGTGCTTTTTGTCAGTTCTGATTGTGTTGAACGCCTCGAAGCTATTTACACAAACCATAAAACTCGGCTAGTTCATTTCTATGAGAGATGCAAAGCCCATTCGATATGAGATTTTGTTATTTATAATTTAAAAATTAGAATGAGCAAATTAAATATTGGCTAAATTTAATTTAATAAAATAACTATCACAAACTTTGAAAATTAAAAGTGTTTAGAATTAATTAAAATTATCAGTTGATAAAACGATTTTAATGATTTATTGGTAAAAATATTTTTACCAATAAAAAGTTGCCAGCTTGTTATTGTTACTACAAAAAAGCGAATTATTTTGCTTTAAATTTTTATATTAAATAACTAAATAAAAAATCGCAGATGCTTAAGTTTAAAATTTAAAAATTTTGTTAAGTTTAAATCTTTTTCAATAATTTTTTTTAATCCTGCTTCTATTTTAAAAATATTATATATATTAAATTATATAATATAATATGTAGAAAACACCATCAGAAAATTGTCTTATGATTTGTGTTTACATCATATCTAATAGAGAAGGGAAAAGCTGTTGGCATTTGAAAAATTGCACAACGTAGTGCAATCAATAAACAGCCAGGCTCAAATTTTAGCTTAATTTAAAACAGTGAATATCAGTAGAATTAAACTGAAATTAAACAAAAGTGAAGGCAAGGAATACATAATATCTTTAAACTTTAATCGTTTAAATGGCGAACTCTTTCGCCAATTTGTTTCACGATTTTTGTTGTGATGTCAGAATATTTATGTTTAATAAAATCTAATCTTTTCATTCACTTTCGCTAATGCTATTATATTTATACTAAATATACAAACAATTCAATTATTATTTAAACATATAATTCATTTGACCGATATTTTGAAATTAACTTTTTAGCATATTAGAATTTAATATTTGTTAATAAATATATACCGAGCAAATCAAATAAATAAATAAATCGCTAATTATAAATTTCGAGTCAGTTAAATTTAAAACAAATTTTGTATTTAAAAATACAATTTAATTTTTAAAAATTATTTAATTTTCTAAATAGCAAAAGTTGTCTAAAATCAATAAACATCGACAAGTAGTTAGTTATTAGTGGGTTTTGATTGAAAAATAATGGTTAACAACAGGCAATTGTCGTCTAATTCATAACATTAGACCAGATTTGATATACATTAGTGCTTACGAGAGATCTCTATTGTATGCAAATAACTTTTCGCTAGTCGTCAGATAATATTGAAGTATTATTTGCAGTTAACTAATGGATACGTAATTTTATCACAAGTGATGTCACAACTAAATAACTAATGTTTTTGAAATCAAATTCTTATCCGAACTTTATTCATATGTTTTCCAGTTTAGAGTCTATTACTGTGTAAGAGATCTTGATTTCTCATATTCTGCGCATTTGTTTTATTTAGATAAAAAAATTAGATTTAATTCAATAAATAATATGAATTGTTTAGCTTATTATTCTTTTTTCAATTAGAGAAAAGGTATAACAAAAGCATAAAATCATTTATTAATCAAAACTGTTAAACAAAGAGCTCATGAATGCATTGAATGTATTTTGTGTTAGTTTTGCGAATCTAATAAACATAAGCAAAAAGGAATTCATGTCTTTATATTAGTGTATCAGTTGTTCAGTTGTGTGACTGAGAGAGTGAGTGTATGTGAGAGGGAGAGGGAGAGAGAGAGAGAGAGAGAGAGAGAGAGAGAGCAGAGATAGAGTTCTTTGGAGATCAATATTTGAGGGCAATAGTCGAGCACATGATTTGTTGGCAAAACTTTTGGAAGACATTTGAATATTTCATTTATTACACAATTCGTTGCCTCTATTTTATTTATCCAATCATTTATCAGATTATTTAATGCAATTCTGTTAACAGTTTTTAAATTTAATCAAATTTTTTGTTAAATTTTTATATTATGAATCATTTATATGACTAATTTTATCAAAGATTATTTTTATTTTTAATAATAAGTTTTTTAGATATAAAGACAAGCTCAAATTTTTAATATAAATTTAAAATAAAATATACTAGATTTAAATCAAATTTAGTAAATTATGTTTTGTAAAATGCAATTCTTGGCAAAATATTTTTGAAACTAAATAATTAGGCAAGCATATATTTATTTAAATTTAAAAATAAACAGAGCTTGTCGAATGAAATTTATTTGGATTAAAAGCAGAGATTAAGAAAGTCGGCCGATCTAAGGGGGATCAGCAAAGGGATTTTTAAAAAACTGGCTAAAAATCTAGGGTTATCAGAAGAGAAACATTTTTAACTGTTCAAAAACCAGGGGTCGAGAAGGTCGGCCGATCTAGAGGGATCAGGGGAGTGATTTTTCAGAAAATTTGACCAAAAATATTGGAGGGGTATCAGTGGAGGGATTTTTCTAAAAACTCTCAAAAACCATATATTTATGATGAAAATTTTCCAACTTAACTACATTCTAACCGGATATAAACTAAATTTAGTTAATTTAACTGAATTTAAACCGGATTTAGCAACAATTTAGTGAAATTTTTATAATGTCAACATTTTTTAAAAATCCGTCCGCCTGGCGACTGGAAATCGAAATTCGGGCAAATGCTATGTGGGGTAAATGCCATATTTTAATCAAGGAGGAGATTTTTGGCTGATCCCTTTCCTTCTCATATGATGATTAAAAATCTATATTTACTTGCTCATTGAGTTTTGGCTTTAAAAACTTAGGGTTGGCCAAAGGGACAGAATACTCTCTTACTTTGAAAATTTTGTAAATGTTCTTACTAAATTTTAGTTTAGATAACCAAAATTAGAAGCTTTACCTTAGTTAATTTAATTAAATTTGGTTTGAATTCAATTAAAATGAGTTGAATCTTAAAAAGTGATATTTTATTTTTCCCTACAAGCTAAATTTTCTAACTTGCATATTTTTGGTAAAAATAATTATTATATAAATTTTATATTAAATAATCGATTAATTTATTTTTTAAAATTTGATTTAAATTTAATTAATTTATATTTTTATTTAAACTTTTTATATTTAAACAAGCATGATCAAATATTAAAACAACATATTTTTATTAAGTTAAATTTTTAACAGATTTAAATGTAACATATAATTAAGTAGACATACAAAATATATAGCATAGTATAAAATATAATATTTATATTTATTTATGTAAATATTTAAAATAGAATAAAGGCTTAAGACCAAGTAAAATTCTTTCGAGTTTAGAACATTGGAGCCTAATCTAACCAGAAATGTCTTGAATTAATTGAATTATTTGTTTATTTTTTATTTTTTATTTATGTTTTATTTTTTCTCAGTTGATATACAGTATTTTACAAATAAATCCAAATATTATTGCAAAATAGAAGCAAAAAATAATTGTTTTCAAGATAATACAAAAAACAAATTGCATGCATATTGTGCCTTAATAAGCAGGCATAATATAATTTTTAATTGTTTTTATATATTGATTGTTAAAAATTTAATAAATTTTTTAAATATAGTAAATATATAATAATTATCTAATTGCTTGTAATTTGCAATTCTATGACTCAAAAGATTGTCTATTTTTAAAACAATTAAATATAGATCCGAGAGATATAAAGAGCTATTATCCCTAAAAATTGGTCTAAAACGATGTTTTGTTGGCAAAGAGTTTAAGACCAAAATTTGCGAATGATCGTGGTGGCATTTCAGAAATCTAAACCACCATGTAATAACGCCCCGCCCACTCGCTCTGTCATACCGAACGTCGATATGAATTTGAATCAAATCATAGATTATCACTGACTTTACGCAAGGCTTTCAAAAGTCATAATCATATGATATCTAATGATTTCTTAAAGAAAGAGTCGAAAACAAATTCAGAAATAAAAAGATAAACTCTTTAAAACTTAAGAATTGAGTAAAGATATAGAATTAAATTTTAATGAACTGCGTCTTCGAGAATAGAAACGACTGGAAAACTGAACTAAAATAAAATATATATAAAATAAAGGAATCCTAAAGTGAAGAACAGGTTTAGTTTAGAGAATCTTTACTTCTTTTAATTATATTGAATCCACGTATTCGTTAAGTTAGGATATATTGGTTGTATGTGTTGGGCCACCACTACTGCCACAACAAACCACATCCCTATCTGTCCCTTTGATAAATGTTTTTTACAAAGACCAGTTTATAATGTATCTACTTTGGAAGTTAGAAATATTTATAAGTTTAATTTTGGGGCTTATAAACAGGGTAAAATCAGGGTTAGCCAAGGAGGGGGTATAGAGAAAATTCCCCATCTAATTTTGAAAATTTTGCAATTAATTGCTATTTTGAGCGGAAAATATGTAACCCAAATGTGTTTTGATATTTTTAAAGTAAAAATTAGAAATTTTTTATAATTTGGCCTAAATCCAGTTTAAATCTAGTTAAATTGCAAAAATGGCGAAGAAAAATGTTTTATATTTTATCTTGCTCCACCCTTCTTATGAGGTTTTGAGAAAAATTTGTAATTTTACCTTTAACTATACCTCTTTCCCCCTTTTGATTTGACTTGGCCAATTTTGGTTAACTCTTGGTTGTTGAAATTTATACTAGCAATTATAATATTTAAAAGAATGTTGTAATGAATATTTATTAATTTATCAATTTAATTATTGTTATAATAACCAAGTCAATTAGCATTTTATATAAAAAAATAATTTGTTTAAATTAAAAAATTAACTCCTTGTCATTTAGTGACACTTTTTAAGTAATATGTTTTGCATTATATATACTTTATATATATATATATTAAATAATAAAAGCAAAATATTTTATTTTTTAAAAATTCTCTAATCTCTCACATTATATCGATTGCTAAATTATTAGTTTTAATTATTTATTATAGTTATTGATTATAAAATATATAATTTGAAAGTACTCATTATAATAACTATTTTAACAATTCTAGTAACTATAATAATATGTTTTAAGAATTTATATTTTTTATAACAAGAATTTACATGTATTCTTGCACATTTGACTAAATCTAGTTATTGTTTGTTGGAGAAACACAATATCCATTTGTCCTTGTTAATGTTCAATTTATTCTGAAAAGGCAAACAAGAGAGTTTTCTAAACTTTTCATTAGTTTTCAACATAATTATTGTCAATCTCTGAAAAGTTGAGTTAATTTGGGTTTTGTTTCCAAACATTTAGTCGATTTAATAATATCTAATCTGTATTTAATTTCTGGTATGGCTTCGAAATTAATTTGACGACACATTCAACTTATCTATATTTAGGAAAATTAAATATTATCTTCAGTTATGAAAGAGTTTGAAAATTTTTATTAATTTACTAATGGATTGCAATTCAGATAACTATTACGTCAATTCTTATGATAAAACCAATTTTGAAACCATAACATAAATTAATTTAATTCATTTTGTATATGAAATAATGGTTTTATAAATAACTTCAATTAACTATTTATTCAAAAATGTAGTTTCAATTCAACTATTTATAGCATTGATCAAGAATTGCAGTTTACGTATGTTTTTAGCCAAGACTTAGATAATCAAAAACAAGAGTTTCATAAACGGCTCAACTCTTTGGTCAATCGTCAAGAGACCGAAAAATGTGTATTTTTATGTAAATATAATTTATGCATAGATTTTGATTACAGTTACTAATCCATTATACAGTTTACTAATTGTTTAATTATTACTTTTTTGTCCATTCATTTGCCGGTAGTCTATACAAAATGTTTTAAATATTGGATTCGCTTAATAAATAAATTATACATTATTTTATTAATAATTAATAGCATTGAAAAAACTTTTCAATTTAGCCATAAATTTATATTCGATTACTTGAAGTGTATTTTTCCTAAAAATATTTGATAACAATTTTTCAATTGATTGAATTTGTTGTTCCAATTGGTAAGACATTGAATGAATAACAATAAAACCTTTGCTCAGAAAATGCATAGTTTAGCGAACAGTAGTGTTTGGCTATATATATACTGTATATATACACGAAAACCGGAAGAACATCCGGTTCTAGTAGTAAATGTTCGCATTAAAAAAGTACAATACTTGTAGACCAATAGTTATGGAGAAAAATAACATTTTTTAGATCTCATATTCGAAATGATTTAGTATTAAAGTATTTGAGATAAAGTAAGAGAAGAGTTGAGTTTTAGCTAATTTTCTAAATAGAATTGTAATGTTTTATTATATTAAAGCGATTTACTCTTCCGAGACTTGTTTAGTCGAGTAGATGTTGGATGCAATGCATTGCAGACCATAATCATAATGTAACTCAATATCAATGTATATAAACTTAGGGAGAGTTGAGAGCAGTCCTCAACTTATTCGTTGCGTACAGTCATCGAAGTTTAGTCACTCTCTACACAACCGGCAGAGGAGGGGAGAGGGAGAGCAGAGAGACGACGAACATCTATGACGAGACCAGAGTCATAGACACTGGGAGAGGGAGGGGAGGGGGAGAGGAGAGTGTGAGCGCAGAAATGGTATTTTTAAGTATAAAAGTTAGAGCAATAACCAGTAATGCGAACGCGAGTGCAAGTCAGGAGTGCAGGAGAAGAGGGTAGGAAAGCCTCACAGATATACTGTACAGCATATAAAGTGCTGTATATTCGCACCAATTGATCAATACTTTTATATCTGGCCTACGAGGCCTACGAGTGGTGGCGTCAGAGGCGATGGCGAACGCGTCGAACAAATGAGGCTTTGCTTCGTTCGGCCAACTCTTGGCTGCGGTCTTGTTAGGGATAGCAGGGATGGAAGGGAAGGTGCAGACAGTCAGGGCAGACACTCACTGCTCACTGCTGTCGGTACTGATGTACTGACGGTAGGGATGGGGATAGGGATAGCGGATAGAGGATAGACCTACACATGAGGTCGACCTAAAAATCGATATATTCTCCAACAGAATTGATTATATAAATAGTTTTAATATAATTAAATAGCAAATACTCTAAGCACTCATTCAAACTTCATTTAATTTTAATCAATTCTATTCTAACCACCAATTGATTGAACCATTTCATTGATTCTGATTTTGGTTTTTAATTGACTTAATTTCGAAATCAGAAATTGTCTACTTTTTTGTTTAATGTATATATTGTATGTTTTGTCTGAAATTCCTGTTTCGAAAGGATGTTTGCAAATGTGTAAATGCAATCATTTTTAGGTAATTTTTCCTCTTCGTAACAAAGCTTTTGTCTGAAATATTCGAATATTTAGTTCTTGAGTTCAATACAATTCTGTTGAACAGATAATAAATTATAACTTTCATCGATAAGAGTTTGTTTTCCATTAATTTTCGCGTAAGTATCAACAGGACTGTCGAACTGGGAGTTTGCGTACTCTTTGCTAAACATTAAATTACGATCACTTGCTTTGAATTCATAAGTTATAAAACTAAACATATATCGCATATTAGAGCACAAATTCATATATAATGAACTGTTTTAACTCAATAGCAAAACTAAATTAAAATTACTTAATATTTATGAAAATTGAGTATAAAATATAAAAATTTAATTAAAAAATTTTACGCTATTAATCCCATTTTTATTAGTCTATTGGCTGAAAATTCCAGAATAAAAAATAATAAAATTAATAAAAAAAGAATATAATTATTTAATGTTGAAGAATTCATATAAATATTTATCTGATTTATTAAAAAAGCAAATTCGCAAAAATATGACTAATTTTATAAATTAAAAAAACATTGCTTTCGATAAATAGCTATTAATTAAAAAATTTTATTTTATTTTATTTTTAATTAAAATATTTTATTTATTTTTTTGGTGATATTTCAAAAAAATAAATAAAATATTTTATTTGAACCTATTGTGCGATTTGCGAAAAAGTCATTCGTCTCTGGAGCCAAACCTACCAAACCTACAAAACCTACTAAAACTAGCAAACCCTAGCAAACCTACTGGTGCACAAGCACAGTACTATTCTTCGGAGTCAGTTCTCGCGCATCACATTATACACACTATAAGGCCAGAAAAATCTATATTTGCCGATTGAAGCACACTCTCCCATAAGGTTCATAAGTTATTTAGTGAACAAAATGTTTGCATCGCTTTCGCTCTCATCTCTATTCAATGGTTGCCAATAGACACCATATATTCAGTTTTATATTACGCTTTCGTATAAAAAAAGATTAATCGCAACTTGCGGTGCAAAGGCTGTAAATGTTTGTAATTTACTCATAAGTTTACAGCTCTCGCTCGCAATTTAAGCAAATTTGCACTTTGTCTAAATTAGAAAATTAAAATAATTTGTCTTTATTTATATTTTAAAACAACTATCTACTTTTTGCAACTTTTTAATTGAGGCTGATCATTTTTGTTAGTTAGTAAACTTGTTTCGAGTAATATTTTAAACTGCCCTTTTTCCTGGGTAACATTTAAAATGTTACTAATCTGGGTTAGATCTAAAATAATGAAACTTTTTAGTAAAACTTGTTATAATCTGTGGATGTATTTAATTGAGAGACCGGAAAACAATTGTTTAGATTTATATTTTTTTATTGTTTATAAATTTTTTAACTTTAAGTTCACTCACAAACAAAAACTTTCAAAAATAATTAGTTTTTTAACTTGTTCATTATTTAAATCTCTTTAAAATTTTTTGCGCATATACAAAATATAAAGAATATTTTTAAATACAAAATTTATGATGGTAATAGCAGCTTTGATTTATTTTACATTTAACTCAATTTAGAATAATATTAATATTTATAATTTACACTTGAATTGTAATTTTAAGTTTAGTTACGCGTATATTAACATCTTTAGTCGTAGCACTACTGACATACTGTATGGTTCAGCTCCATTTGAGCTAAATCCTAAACATCTTACTCCAGAAAAGCTAAATCTTTAACATCTAAATTCTTAACAGGTTAGATTATAACAACTAAACAACTATAACAGCTAAAATTGTTTAAATGTTTTAGAAGTTATTTGTGTTTACAATGAGATGTGCTTTATTTTTGTTTTGTAATGCTAATATAACTAATTGGATCAATTTCTTAACGGAATCTAATAAAAAATTCAGTTTTAATATTATTTTTTTTTTCTGTTAACTTATTATTTGCTGGTTTCTATTATTTTCTGATATTTTGTTTGCATTATTAAAATTTAACTGCATTTGTTTACAAATTATAAAAATGTTTAGATTTTAATAAATTAAGAATAATTAATGTTATTCTTAACACAATTTTTGCTTTTTTGCATATGTGATGATTGGCTTGATGATTTTTGTTTAGCCGTTTCGGGTTTATATAATGTGCAAATTTTTTGTTGTTGTTGTTTATTTTAGAGCTTTTAAGGGATTAGATGTTCTGGATTTAGCTCAAGTGGAGATTTACCTAGTGTATAGGCATTAATATCAAGCAAAAACTGATGCAATAATGTTTTAAATGATATAATATTTATGTTTTTCGGTTTTTGCTTCGAATGAGTATCTAATTTAATTATCTGATTCTTAATTATTATTTTAGAACAATTATTTATAATTCTAGCAAAAATTTTATGTCTTACTGAATTTATTGTCTTTTTAGTGTATTTCCAACTTTTTTTCTGATATTTTAGCTCTTTGTATTGAAAAGTTTAATAATTATTTTAAACTTAGAATTTATTTGATTACATAAAATGATCAAAAGTACCAAAAGAGTATAGATTTCAGCTTTTATGGGCAGAAGCAAAAAACCAGGCATTTATCAGCAGGTGTCTGCACAACATTTAGATAAATTTAGAAATAGCTATTATGCTCGTTGTTGCACTTGTGACATGTTGGTATGAGAAAGTGACAGTTGACAAATTTGCCCAAGACAAACTTTGTGGCGTATGAAAGGGTTGATGCTAGATCTCATCTCTAGTTAAATAAAATTACAAACAATTCTTTTCATCAATAATATCCAAAAAAAAATTAGATCCAGATAAGATCTAAAGTATTTACTTATAAATTCTTAGTTTGGCAATAATTGATATTGTTGCAAAAACAAATTAATTTTGAATATTTTTTTAAACAGATGTAATAATTGAAATTAAAAAATTTAATACTCTTTCGAATCTACTCCCCCTCGCTATTTCCAGACATGTACTCTTCCCTAACTGGGCCTCTAGCTCTCTAACTAGATACAAAAGTAAGCAAAATTGTTCGCTCTTTAATAGCTATGTCTCAAATAATTTTTGTTTAACGTATTTCAGTTTAGGGTTTATTTAAATCTTTAATATTTGAGAATAGTGTTTAAATTTTGCTTTCAATCGAAGATAAATTTTATCATTTGACTCATTTAAGTGAAATTATATTTAGTATTCATTAGACTGTATTCACTGATCATATGATAATCAGATGGCCGTATAAAACAAGATGAGAGTGAATGCAAAGCCACTAAACTTTTGTGTAGGCATTCCATTAGAAATCTCGAAATATTTTACTGCTTTTCTTCTGAAAATCCCCGCAATTAATATTCAATGTTTTTTCTCTTTGTTATATTTGTTCTTCCGATCTAATGGAAAATTTTCGAATTTATTTATTTATTTATTCCGAGTTAACTAAATTAAATTTTGTGGAAAGACTTCGAATTTTATTCTACTTTTTCATTGTGGATGAGCTTAATGATTATTAAATTACTAACATTTATGGTTGCTGCTTTATAATTTCAATTGTACAGTAGAGGTTTGCGCAGATAAAACCAATGCTCACTTTGAGTCCCTCCCACACATAACTTAAGTATTTGATATAAATTTCAACTAGATTACTTTTGAAAACATTAAAGACCAACGAAGAGCAGCAAAATTTGATAGTTTAAGAATAGATATAATCAAGAGGAGTTTACTGCTACAGCGATGCTTGGTCAATTCAAAAGATGTCAAGTATAGAATAATAAACAAAAAATTGTATAGTGGGTGTGGATAGCAAAGTTTAAATTAAATTTTAACTAGATTTATTTGACTAAATTTAAATATTAATACTAATTTTATTTGATTTAATCCAATAATTTAAATCTACTTGGCTAAAAGTTGGAAAATATTAGAAAGCAGTTTATATGGCATATTTAATTGTCAAATCTAAAGAAATTTTTTCGATATAAATAAATAAAGTTTTGTTTCCTTTCTTTACAAATCTTACCCTTGCCTTACATAATGGCTACGAAAAAGATATTAGAAAAAGGATACATTAACTTTTAAACTATCTATTTATTTTAAATAAAATTATATTAAATCTGGTTTAATTAGGTAGAAACCGGTTTGATAAGCAAACTGTCTGCTATTTACTCTAGCATAGACTTGCGTTTAGTTTGGCCGAATTTTTCTGCCCCTGCCCTACAATACCGATAATATTCTCAAAATCTATGATTTATTTTTAAAAATCGTCGTTTAATTAGAAATTTAAAAAATAATTTTTTTAACAAATAAAATATTGAATTTATGAATTGAGCGGTTAATCTCGGGTCACGTTCCGGGATATATCCAAATAAAAACTGAAGATAATTGTAACAAAAGATATGTTTCACTTATATTGTGAAAATTGATTTTATTATTACAATTTGTTTGTGTATAGAAATCCGGTTTCAATTTAGTTTTATTCGTTCTTTGCTTATGGTTTTCGCATAAAACGACTAAATGAATGAAAATAAAGCAATGAATAAATGAGTCACAAAAAAAGTTTGGCTCAAATGATCAGAACTACTCAAACAATAAGACATCAGTTTATAGAAGTTTGGCTGAAGTGGTTCGGAGAGAAAAGCGAAATATTTGTTCTTTACTTTCTTTAACTCGAATTTTGAGATTAGATTTGAGTTTTATATATCAATTCGAATCGACGAACAAAATGGTCCGAATGTGTAACGAAAAAAAGGTTTTGAGTTATAGTTAAAGCAAAGTTCAAATCGTATATTAAATGCAAGTTTATTAAAGAAATTTCGTACAATTTTTTTTCCAGTCGAGCGCCTAATGAGGCTAATGAATAACCTGTCCGATGGTTGAGTTGCCTTCGTTTCTCTCTATAATAAATAATATTTTATACACTACTTGTGCCGTATATACAGAAGTTTTAAATAAGAATTTTTTATTTTGTTTTATTGCTAACTTGTTGTTGGGTTTGTGACGTCGAACAGAGAGAGGGAGAGGGAGGGAGAGAGAGCAGGAGAGAGAGAGAGAGAACGAGTTGTTAATAAAGCTGTTTAAACGACTCGAATAATACGAATCCAAAGCTGAAAACAGATGCAAAATATTTTCTCTCTATGCAGGAAATCCAAGGACTTGATTACTGCCCTTCAATGTCTCATACATTGCTATAAATTTCATCAATTTATTTAAAAGCAATACAATATTACTGTATATACTGTACAATGTACAGTGTACATTATATTTGCGCGCTTTCGACTAATTCAATATTAAAATTTATTTCAACTTGTTTACGTCTTACTCGCCGTTCATTTCCTTTCCCGCTATACCTGAGACACAATTACTCGTTTGATCTGATTTTGCAAACATTTTCATAAATATATAATATTATAACTAATTATCACAAATAAAACATAACATAAAGAATCGGTTTTTTCTAAATTTATATGAATAGAGAATAAGTAGTGAGAGAGAGAAGAATGTCTGAAATTCTGATCCGAAACATTTGATGGACTAATTGTGTTAAGATATGGTCGTCGGCCTAAAAACTAAGCGAATGCAGTGTAGAGTAGAGTAAGCTTTGACTCATTTGCAGTCATTGGTATTGCTGTTCAAATAGCAATCGTTGAAGTCTTAGCGTCTTTGCAGTTCTTAACAGTCTTTGCAGTCTCTCTGTACTTGTGTTCGGGGCTGTAGTGACCCATTTATCAACAGTTATACTATTCGGGACACCTTTTATACACGTTTTGAAGTAGTGATTCTCGGGGTCTTGTATTAAGCCAACATTTGAGTGCAATTACCACAAACTTATACAGAACTAAAAGAGCTAAACATCGCTTCAATAACTTTTCTAATTTCTCTTCGAATTCAATCCCTCATCGAAATCACAATTTTTGTTTACAGTTCTCTATCTTTCAATTAATGGCATCTTTTCTATTATTGCATTTAATAGTTTTCATAATTTAGTTTTTCAATGCTTTCATTGCCTTTCCTCTCTTAACCTATCGGTTCGATTGCATTGAGTTTCTGTGTTTTACGTGATTTCTCTCGCACTCACACATTGGCTCTTCATTTGAAGCGATAAAAAAAGTTGCGTTTTGTGTAAAAGTCTAGAATTTTCGCTCTCAGTCTCAATAAATATCATAAAATTAGATAAGAGATGAAACGAATTTGGAAAAGCTTTACTCAAAAACATTATTCATTGTCAAGAAAAATATACATAAAAACAAAAAAGTTTTCCTCAATTCGTAATATTTATGAAGTCTAAAAAAGTTTTCCAACTTTTAAGCGCACATATATGTGTCTGTATAACTTCATATAGCTCTGTCAGAGTCATAGTCTGAGTCTGGAGAAGAGGAAAGGGAGGGGTGGGTGAGAGCGATCAGGAGACAGAAAAACCAAAAAACAAACGCTTTTCTAAACATTGGTTTTCGAGACGGCTTAAGCATTAGTTTTTAACTATTGATTCTAATAATTATACACATATATAGTAATAGTTATAATATTAGTTAACTTTCAAAAGTGTTATCATATCAAAGTAGAGGCTCTTGTGTTTACCATTTCGTAGGCACAGGTGGTTGCGGTGGCAACTGTACTGCAACTGCAATATACGACTACCACTACTACTACGACTACGACAACCTGTATTTCTCTATTTTTTTTATTAACCCAAAACCTTCTCTCTCTCTCTCTCTCTCTCTCTCTCTCTCTCTCTC
>JAQFXP010000046.1:0-57714 GCA_034693685.1 Belba bartosi | reverse complement strand
AGAATTAAATTATCTTTATTCATTAAAAAGTTATTCAAAAAATACGGCGGTCAAGATTAATGAAAAGCCTCTTTATATACTACTCTGCTTTGACAATCTGAGACAACCCCTACTTTAACAAAACCTAATGAACAACCCCTAACAACCTCTATATAATAACTCTTAAACAAACCTTAACAACTCCTAACAACCCCTACTTTGTCAACCTTTATTGAACAACCCCTAAACAACTATTAACAACCTCTAATTTAACAACTCTTATTGATCAACCTTTAACACTCCTTATAGAACTACCCCTAAACAACCCCTAACAACCCTTAACAACCCCTAACAACCCCTACCTAAACAACTCTTAACAACCTTTACTTTAATAACATCTAACAAAATTTAACAACCAATAACAACCCCTAATAACTCTTAACAACCCCTAAAGATCTCCTACTTTTTTAATAAAATTAAAATATTTTATAAATTACCAATTATATTTTTAACAAATTTGTATAGTATTTTGCAATATATTTAATCAAGGAGAGCAAAATGTAAAACAATAAAGAAGAATCAAAATTTAAAAACATTTCTAAATTCATAAAATTAATATTATTAATATTAGTATTATTTGATATAAATGTATTTTCAAACAAATAAATTTTTATAACTTTTAATTTAATATATTAAATTTATCTATAGTTGTAAAAATTTTTTTATTATTTCCCTGAAACTTTATTTTACAGCCGCCTGCTACACAATACTAACACACCGAAAAAAGTATTTTTACGCAAAGTTTAATTTATTGAAATAAACATCTTACAAATAAAAACTTTATCTAAACTTTTGATCAAAAGCTCTTGTTTTTTATACTAATTGTAATATGTAATATATTGTAATGAAGATAAATGCAATATAATTGATAAATTTGGAGATTTTTACAATTATAACTAACTTTTAATTTAAAATTTATTTTAGTAAATTTTATTTTAATAAATACAACTAACAATGCTCAAATTGTATGAGTAACAAATATTGCAATTTAGAATTATATTACAGTTTAAAATTGCTCTATTTTAAAATTAAAAAATTAAATTATACTTATTTCATTAAATATTGCATTAAATAATTTTCATATTTTAAAATTTTGCGTTTTGGTATTTTAGTTAATTTTGGCAACAAACGTATATTTGTAATTTAAATAATAAAATTGACAAAAATTCAAATATTATTATTAAATAATTAGTTTTTATAATTAATAATACGATTACTTTATTAAAAAGTTGTTCAAATGTAATTTATTAAAACCTATATATTTTAATTAATTAACAAAAAAATTTGGGTGCAATTTTGTTAAATAGATTTAAATATAAGTTTTAGAAAACAATGATTTGAAATAAACATAAATGAATAAATTAATTGCTTTTTATGTTTATAGAATATAGAAAATTAGCGCGGCAATTCGGTATATTTTTGTGTATACTCATTTTTGTTAACATTTTCTATTGTGTACAGATTAACTATGCAGTTGCATGTACACAGTAAACAATTTCTTCCTTTGTAGTTTTACGAACAAAATTTTTTTTATAAATATAAAATTCCAATATATGACTATTATTGACTGATATTCCTATTTGTGCACTTCCACGAAGTTACTTTGTTTTTAAGATTTTAAAAGTTTAATTGCATTTTTATTCTTTGCTTTTTTTAAATTTCTCATTTGTGACAGTATGTGGATAGTCATGATATCAACATAAACGCAGACAATATATTTAAAAATATATTATTAACACAAGTGCATATTGAATCTATATAAAAATCCAAATAAAAAATGAATAGAAAATAATTTGTTTATACATAATTATAGACATTTAATTTTTAAAATATTTTAATGCTCAAGTTTAATAAGAATTTCATCCAGTTAAATATACACAATAATTTTACTTACCGTATTAAGTAACATATAGTTTTAATTAATTTATTTAATGTTTTTAATATTATAATATTAAATGTTTAATTTTTGATTTAATTTAATTTAATTTAAATCTCGCGCAACAACTATTTTAATTTCAAAATAATTTTAAAATTATATTTTGTCATTTTTTAAAAATTTACTATTTTTTCTAATTTATACTTCCATGATGGTATACTCCAAGGCATACCAACATGAAAACAGTCTCATTTTATAACGAAATGCCGCTATATGTAGGTTATAAAGATAATTGTATTTTTGTTTATATAACACAATCTAATTCATTGTAAAAAATTTTGGTTAAAAATATTTATAATTAATAAATAAAAATTATTTTTACATTTATATAATATAAAAATATTTATTTTAAAATAATATTTATGTTAATTCCAAAAAAATAAAAAATGTAATTTAAATAATTTTGATAAAATCATTAATTGATTAAAAATAAAAATCAACATATGGGTTCTCTGAGGTGAGGATAAATTATTTTAAAATTAATTTAGTTTAATTGCCCAATTTTGGTTTTGTACCACACTTTCTACAAGTTTTGACTGTACTACACTTTTCTAAAATCAAAAAATACTATTTTTTACAAAAAAATTATTAGTAAATATTAATAATACAATAGCACATTGTATGATCAAACAAAATTTAAAGTATTAAAATTAGTAAACAGTAAAAATAATTTTATTTATTTAACAAATAATTAAAATTTAAATAAATAAAATATATAAACTGCTAGAAAAATAATTTTGATAAACATGTTAATTAAAATTATTAAAATTCTTAAACAATTGGATAGCGCAATATCTATAAATATTTAAAAATCATTTATAAATAATAACTTTTTATTTTAATCAAAATTTGTTTTCAAAGTTTTATTTAGATATTTTTGGGAAAATATATATCTATTAATAATTTAATAATCATTTAATTTTATTTTATCGGACAATATTTTTCGTACTATTATTTAATTCATAAAATTATTTAAATCAATTATTTTATTTTATAAGTGACATATCAGACGTCTATCTGAATAGACTTCTAAGTAATAAAATTAGGGGTGGGGGTGGGGGTGGTGCAGATCAAATTTATATATACATTTTTTTCTGAAAATGTATTAAAAATTTAAATATTTATCTTATATTCTATTATGTTTATTTAATTTATTTAATATTTTTAATTTTTTAATATTTAATATTTGATATTTTGCTAGTTTTAATTATTTTAAAACTCGCACAAATTATATTTTAATTTTAGTAATTAAACACATTAATTAAAAATTAATTTTTTAATATTTTGTTAAAAATCTTATTTTTCTTTGCTTATACCGGAATGCCGTTGTACTACAAGACATAAAGGTATGAAATTAACATCATTTTATAACAAGATACCGCTATATGTAGGGTATTATGATAATTGTGTTTATGATTATAACACAACATAATTTATTATAAAAGATATTTAATTTAAAAAAATCTATAATTAATTAATAAAAATTATTTTTACAATTAAATAATTAAATATTATAAAAATAATTAGTTTAAAAAAATAATGTTTATTTTTTAAAAAATAAATAAAAGATAAAAACTGTAATTTAAATAATTTGGTTAAATACATTAATTTATTAAAAATAAAAATTAATAAATGGTGTCCAATAGTTTTAATTTAAATTAGATTAGATTAGTTTTATAAATAAAAAATTATTGTTTTAAAAATAAATTAGATATGTTTTTTCGTTTTTTTTATTTGTTTTTATTTCTAAAATATATTTGGCAAAATTTAATTTTAAATAATTGATTTATTAATATATTGTTTTGTGTAATACTTTAGTCTAAAATAATAAATAAAAAATTAATTTTACCAAATTTATAGTTAATCATAATATAAATTGTAAATAATTGCTAAACACAAAAAATGTTTAAATGCAAACTTTTATCTAATTTTAATTAATTTTAATAAAAACAAATTTAGACAAAGAATTATGGGAAAAATCAAAGCAGTGCTGATATCGTGAACCAAATTTAATTATGTCTTTAACTGTATATCCTTTACATTTTACCGAAAGGCGTTGACAATAGTGTTGGGAACCGGAACGTCATTGTTTTTCTGCGGAGGTGTATAAAACTAACAATAGCTTTTGTATGTTGTCATTGGTAAACGTTGGATTGGTCTCCAAATATGCTGTTATTTATTACAGAAAGCTGTAATTTGAAACGATACAAACAATTTTTTATATATCTTTGAATTATAAATATATTATAGTAAAATGTACACTTTATTAAATACAAATAAATTAAAAATATATTTTACTAAAATAATTTATATTTTATAAAAATACAAGAAAAAAGTATAGTTAGTCATTTGTTAAAAACTAATTTTCCATGTTCAAATGGCTTGCCGGTATACTCTGAGGCATAACGGAATGATATCAATACACTTTATATCGGCACACTGCTATATGTAGGTTATTACGCTAATTGTAATTTTGATGTAATAACACAAACTAATTTATTGTAAAAAGAGTCATCCGGCCAAACGTAACAATCTATTTTAATGCACCACATTTTATGTAGACAATTGATGCAAGTGCTATGTAAAGCATGTACATAAAGATTTTTTTTGATAATAAGTTTAGTAGCGGTTTCCTAAGAATATCTTAACTCAAAATACATTCACAAATCAATTCTAACTTAAGTATTATATTTTTAACTTATTATTTATTTGAGTAATTTTATAGTAATCACATTATTGTTAATCAACTTTTACTTGTTTAATTTTGAAAACAAATAATTTGATTACTATAAATTTATTATTATTATTACCGCTACTAAACTTATTATTGAAAAAAAAAATCTTTATAAAAATGACAACTTTCCCATTATTTTCCGAAGATAAAATTGATGTCGTTTGATTCAGTTTTTCAGTCTTTACATGACCTGATTTTAGAATTTCGTTTCATTTTAAACGGAAAAGTTCTAAATAAGATTAATCAAATTGCCTATTCTTTTAACATTAAAGGGTTTAAAAAATTTTTGTTCCCTATTTCTCGACGGATACCTCCTTTCTGTTAAGAAAGGTCTATAATTAATAAATAAAATTTAATTTACATTTAAATAATAAAAAAATATTTATTTAAAAATAATAATGTTATTTCCAAAAAAAAATTAAAAATAAAAATTGTAAATTAAATAATTTTACTAAAATCATTAATTGATTAAAAATAAAAATCGACATGAATTATCCGGATTACAAAAAAAAATTTAAATTTAATTTAGGTTAGTTTTATAGATGAAATATTATAGTTGAAAAATAAATTAAGAATTTTTAATATTTCTATATTTTTAATATTTTTAAAAATTATTTTGCAAATTTTAATTATAAATAATTTTTCTTTTATTATACAATTTAAATAAATCATTGGGGCCTTTTTCAAACAAATTATATTATATTTATCATTTTAATTTTAACTTTACTATATAAGACAAATGTTTTCGATTTTATAATATTTAATATACGTTTAAAAATTTTAATAAATTTTAGTCTAAAAAAATAACAATGTTAATTGCCTTTTTTGCGGTGTTCCTGATTAAAACACAATTGTTGATAGTTTTTTTTGGTGTTGGTGATATTCACCGGTATATTGGCAAATGGTGCAAAAGGTGTGCACCGAAAGCTTTAAATGCATTCAGCAAAAGTATTGCACTCAACGTATAAATTGAAAACAACTTTATTTTAATTATAAACATTGAAAGTAACAGCTAAACGATAACCTCCACCTTAAAACTCTATTTATTATTTGATTATTTGTTATTATTTGTTTTACATTACAATTGCTTTTATATGTGTTTTTGTGTTTGACTTTAGCTAAGGATGTATAGGCTTTATGACTGACACTAGTTTTGCTGACTAGCTGTCCGTCTCTAACATAATTATCAGCTTAAATTAAAATTTAATAAATTTACCATTTATTTATAATTTCAACTCTGCATTTTACAACTATACTTACCACTTACTACATTTTTAGAAAACTTCGAAAAAAACTATATTTTTACAACCAGATAATTAATTAAAAATGTAATAGATCAATGCAATATCAAGCAAAACTTAAAATTTTAAAATTAGTAAACAGTACACTAATTTTTACTGGCTATTTTTAGTATAAAATTTATTTTTTAAATCATTTAGTTTAATTTTAGCGCAGAATTTAATATAAACCAAACTGAACAGTTTAATTTTAATACATTTTTGGTAGACAATTATTAAAATTTTGTGTACTAGATCAAAATAGAAGTTTATTAAAATATATAAACTGTTAGAAAAATCATTTTGGTAAAAATAATAATTGAATTAACAAAAATAATTTAACAATTGGATAGCGCGATAACTCGTAATATTAAAAATAAGTTTTAAAATATAATTTTTTATTTTATTCAAAATGTGTTTTCAAAGTTTAAGTCATGTATATATTGAGAAATCTATTCCATACCTAACTTTCATACCACCATTCAACTTTCATATCCAACTTCCTTACCCATCTAAGATACTTGATATTCATATCCGAATATAATGTCTCAATTTCATACACGATTTTTAAACCCAAATTTCATAGTTTATTTACATATTATAAATCCATTGCCAACTTTAATACTTAAATTTATATCTAAATTTTTCTCATGTGATTACAAATGATAATACATATAAATTTAATAAAATTTGCTTTTTGATGTCTGGTATAAAAATCGTGTACGGAAATCGGGTATAAAGTTGGATATAAAGGTTGGGTAACGAGATCGAGTCTTGTAGTTGGTATAGAGACCGGATAATAAAATTTGAAAATGTAATTTAATGCTTTCAGTATATGTTTCTTCTTTATGTATTTATGCGAGTATGTGTTTCATAGTTCTCAATATACGCCTTGTTTGTAGCATTAAAGCAATACAGCAAATGTCAGTTTTACTGTCACACGCGCTAAATGCGAGATTTTTGTTCAAGGCATTGTTTCGTGTTTTGTTTTTTAGTTTTGCTCAAAATTAAATATTTTTGTTTTTAATTAAAAATAAATTAAAATAAATATAATATATTAAATTTTAAATATCATAAAACATTATAACAGTATAAGATAAGATGTAATACTTCAAAATTCAATTAGCATTTTTGATTTAAAATTAAACATGAAAGAATTATAAATCTATAATTGTTAAAATCTTAATTTAATAAAAATATTAATCTAAAGTAATAATTTGATTTAAAATAAAATTAGTTTCGTGTTTTGGTTTTTAGTTTTGCTCAAAATAAAATCCATCTTAACTTAATTAAAAATAAAATAAAATAATTATATTATATTAAATTTTAAATAGCAAAAAACATTATAACAGTGTACAGTTACTGAAATTCGAAAGTAATGTTAAATTTTGCTATTTAAAGCAAACATATAAATTGTTCAGCTTGTACATTTTATTTTTAAACGTTAATTTGAAATAAAATGAGAATTATATTCATATTCAAGTTTAAAAGTAAAAATTACAAAAGTATATAAAAGTTTGATATAAATAATTTTAAAAATTAGTACTTGTTCATTATAATTTAATATATTTTAATAAATTTATTCCAAACTTAGAGTCAATGAATTTATTTTTTATTTTAAACTATGGTTATTAATCAAAATAATTTATATAAACACCGATTTTAAAAAATTTATTCTTATTTCAAGTTGAATATCAATATAAATTATTATTTAATCATTAAAAATATACAAGCTATCCTGCAATGAAAGTTTACTTAATCGCAAAATTCTACATTACTTTCGAATTTCAGGAACTGTACGATAAGTTTTAATAAATCAAAATTCACGCAATATTTTTAATTTAAAATTATATATTTAAAAAATTTAGTTTGCTATAAAATGTACTATAAGACTTTTTCCCGAGCTATATACGTAGATAATTAAATTTCAATAATTGTAGTATAAATAATAAATTATTTAAATTACTAAATTTAGTTTATTAAGCTTTAGTTAAATTGATTTTAAACAACATTTAATAAGATTATTTTAAAATTTATTAATTACACGTTTCTCAACATTAGCAGATTAAATAAAATAATTAATCAATTACTATTTTCTTTAATTAATTAATTTTAGAGAACAGCCTTTAAATATTTAGCATTTTTAGTTTAGTTTTAAAATTATTTAAAATTTTTTTAGTAAATACTTAAACTGATTATTTGAAATAGTTTAATAATTTAATATTGTGTCGCATTACTTATGGAAACATTTTGTAATTGGATATAATATAAATTATTTAAACTATAAAAAACATGTTAGTTAAAAAACATCCGAGTTACTGTTGATGTTTTTTTTAATAATTAAATTATAAAAACAAAATTTAACTAAAGTATAGTTTATGTTATTTTTAAAAATTGTTTTGTTAATATGATTGTTTGTGCCTTATCCCATTTGTTTATAAATTTGGGTGAATTAAATTAATGTAACAAAAGAATTTTAAAAACTAACTTATAAATTGTACTTTAATTAAAATTTGTTTTTATAATTCAATTATAAAAAATTATGAACAGTAAGTCAGATAAATTTAAAGTTGAAATACGTAAGTTTATAGAAAACTTAATAATCAGTAATAATTTGATTTATTTTAATTTGCTACATAATATATAAATTACAATATTAAATATTTATATATTTTATTTTTTAAATAAATTTTTTTTTAATTTTTAAGGTAATATTTGTTTTTGAAATATAAAAAAGTGTATTCTTCGTAATATATAAAGTGATATTAATATATATATATTGAAACAAAGTATTTAAATAAGGTTTTCTAAAAATTAAAAATTACTGAGTTTTAAACAAAATGCAAAACATTTTTTAACTTTAGTTGAATTTCAATTTTACTCATGGACAAAATATTAAAATATCAAATATTTAGTACATCAAATATAAATCACCATATTTATAGCTAATCAAAAATCAGTTAATCAAAAATGACAAATAAGTAATTTGCACGCGCTATTAGTGTAATCTTTCTGCATTAGCTTCCCGGACATGTAATATGTGTTAATTTTTATTTTTCATCTGGCCTTACATAATTATAAAAAATTAAGGTTAAAAAACAAATACAAGATGAAATTTTTGAATATAATGTAATTTAGAAATCGATATCAAAAATTAAATTTAAATTAAACATCATAATTATACAATTGTACAACAAAGTTTAGATTTACCGTAAAATTTAAGATATTTAGCCGCCAAATTTACACAATTTAATTTTCCCAATAAATAAACATTAAAAATATAATTTTAATTTCAAAAAATATAAATAATATAAAAATATAAATACAATTATCGGTATAAATTAAAAATAATAAATTTTAAAATTAAACTCGATGACATAAGTTTAGATTCGGGTAAATAAAATTAATTTTAATTGTTAATATTTTGTCGGATTGCCGCGGGATAGAAGTATTGACTTCATTCAAGTTGACATTGACTCAATTAAACTTTGAAAAATTAGTACCGGAACTTCTAACCAAGCTTCTGTAATTGCTTGTTAAAGTTGCGGTTTGTTATCAAATTGCCGGCTATTTCGGTAAACTCTTCGAATAAACCATCCCCAAAAATTCTCAATGGGGTTTAAGTCAGGACTACAAGCTGGCCATGGTAAAACTTTGACTCCATTGACCCGAAACCACTCCCGAGTGCTGGCCGAAGTATGCAAAGAGGCGTTGTCTTGTTGAAATGTCCAGGGTACTTTGGCCAATAAGGGACCTTTGGGCAAAAGTAGATCTCCGATGATGTCCTAAAATTGCAGTGAATTTATTTTGCCAGAAATGAAGACAATATCGGTTTTACTTAAGTAGCCAACACCTGCCCAAACTATAACCGATCCCCCGCCAAATCCCCTTTTTGACATTACTTCTTTTTCTTTACGCAAGTCTTGCCAATAAAACCTAATCCCATCTGGGCCATCTAAATTAAACTTTTTTTCGTCGGAAAAGACAATTTTGCGCCACTCGGTAGCCCCGGTGACGTGATTTAAGCCAAAGTTTAAACGCTCAGTTTTATGCCTATTGGTCAATGAGGGTTTGCTGACCATTTTAGACCATTTGAGGTTTGGGTCAGAGGTTAAAACACGTTGAACAGTCCGGACCGTGCAATTTAAATGCAATTTGGCCAAAATGTCCTTAGAACTTAATTTTCTGCGGCCGGCAATGTCAGATACACGACGGCGCTTCCAATCAGAAATAGCCCGGGGCCGATCACTTCGGGAAAATTTGCCATAATTTTCCGGGTCTTTAAGGAACCGGTTTACAGTGCTGGCCGAGCGATGAATTTTGTACCCGATTCGGTCTCCTGACCAATTCGGGTTTACTTGACGTAAAATTTTAATTTGTGCTCTTTCTTCGGGCAAAAGTTCTTTATTTTTTCCCATTTTGCACTAAAACTTATCAAAACACAAAACTAAAGTAATTTAAAATCAAAAACAAATTTAAATTACTTTTACTTTTCAGTTCAGAAAAATTTAGGCGCAAATTAAAACAGCGAATCAAAACTTTTGTCGCTCTGCAAACATTAGCTTAAAATTTTAATCCAATTGTTTGCAAAGTAACAAGCTTAAAATCAAGTCTTGTCTTTAGGTCATTTGCAGATCATGTCTTTATGTCATTAACTTATAATTTTTTATTTGTTACATTTATTTTCTGATTATTGGTGTCTAATTATCTTAAAATTTACCGTAAATTTAAACTTTTGTCGCGTACATATATTAGTCCTGGCTCAAACTGACAATGATTTTATTTTCGGTGCCTATAGAAATTAAAAAAATTATTATTGTTTTAAAAAACACATAATAACAAAGAAATCAATTTTTTGTATTTTGTCCGCCAATGGGGGTGTTTAGGGGGGTTTTTATTTAAAAATTTTCATTATCTTTTTAATTTAAAAAAATTAACATAAAATTTACAACATTTGATATTTAGATATAATTTTAATATAATTTTTAATTACAGTATAGTGAAATTAACACATTTATATATAATTATAAAAATTATCTACAAAATAACAGTTTATATCTTACTTTTAGAAACTGTAATTTTTTAGAATAATATTATTAATAATATATAATTAACATTTCTCATATTGACTGTAAATTTAAATTAAATAAAAACTATGTTCACTTTTCATAAGTATTAATTAAATAGCTTTAATTTTCACGTAATACTGATTATATAAATTATTATGTAAAAACTCTCTTAAACACCCCCATTGGCGGACATTATATAGATAATTAATTTATATGTTAATAGTTGGATTTAAAAATAATAATGTTTTTGTAAAATCCCGTGGGCACCGAAAATAAACTTATTGTGAGTATAATAATAATAAAAATTAGTAGTCTCAAACTAAATTCTATTTTTTAATTTAGAAAAAACCCGTTTTTAAATAACTTTTTAAGTTTAAAATATAAATTGTATTTATATAATTTCGCTGGAAATATTTATAAATTAATTAAATTAAACAAAAACTTTATTTTATATAATATAGAAAATATAATTCAAACATATGAATAAAATACATATTAAAATAAACAATAATATTAATTTGTTGTAAATAAATAAAAATAATAGTATAATTGTAGCATAAAGATAAAATAAAATTAAGCTACTATATAATATATTAAATAAAATTATTAATAAAAATATTATATTTGCATAAATAAAATTAGAAAAAAATTGTTTAAAAGTTTCTAATCATTATCAAAAATTGTCACAACTAACTTTTTATAAATATACAAAAAATTAGCTTTTTTGTAAGTTTTGAGGTTTTGTAATTTATTAATTTTATAGCAAAACAATTTTATACTCTTTAAATATTTTGGTTAGATTAAAATCTTGACATTTTTTTGCTAATTTTACTAATTGTTATGCAAATTATTTTATTTAATATCTCTAAATTAAATGTTAACATGTTTATTTAATTGAATTTGTGAAATGAACAAGACAGCAATATAATTATGCATTCAAGTTATAAATGAGTTTATATATTAAATTGTTGCAATATAATTTTAAATTAAATTAAATTATTTAATTATCAAACTTATTCTATTTTAAATATAGTGAATAGCCCCACTAGTTTACTAGATTTGAAATTTTTTAATATGAAATAATTTACATAATAAATATTTATCAATTCTAGAAAATGTTTTAAATGTAAATTTATGATTAATTTTTTTGCATTATTTTAATATATATTTTTTCTTTTTAATTTTATTTAAAATGTAAAAACTAATGGATAAAAAATTTCACAATTCAGGATTTTATATATAAAATTATTTATTCATTATATCAAATATTAAAATTAAAAAAAAAATTAAATTAAATTTTTTAGTCTATATTACAGCGTTTATCTCATTCGTCTCCAGATCCGGCCAAACGTTCGTCTTTTCTCATTCCGTATCGTTCGCCAGTTCCACACGTTCCTAAACATTGCGGTTTCGCACGTTTCCCGATTTACGTTATAATCATCTTTTATCTTTTGTTTTGTCAAATAAGTTTTGGTTTTGTTGATGCTACTGTTGTTGTCGACGATGTTGTGGTAAGGTGAACTCCTAGCCAACGACTTCCGAACCGAAGTCGAAACACAAGTTTGAACCCTGAAAGATGAGAACGCAACTAATAAGCGATTCGGTTTATAGAAACTGGAGACCAAACTTTTGAGCGGCACGTTTGGATTTTCAGCCAACGCACACTATCGCCCCAACTAAAACTTACGTAAATTTAAACAAAACTTACTTTTTATATTTTTTAATAAAATCAAAACCAAATATAAAATTAAAATTTTAAAAAATTAATTTAAACGGTAGAGAAAGAGAGAGAAAGAGAAAGAGAGAAAAAGTGAGAAAGAGAGAGAGAGAGAGAGAGAAAGGGAGAAAGAGAAAGGTGCGACCATTCTTCTCTGCGACTTAAACCTTGTCTGCCTATATTTTAACATTAGCGGTAATGCTCCTTAATTTTAAAATTTGTTTGCCTATGCATCATCGTTAGAGGCAATACAGTGATATGCTATGTATTCAATGTATTGCTATGACGTAAGTTTTATAATTATTTTTACCACTAAATAAAACAAGATAAATTATTGGCACAACATTGATTAAATTAAACAATAATTAGTAAGATGCACTACATTTGTCCATCGTCAATTACTATAAATTTTCATATACTTAACTTTACGAGTGATAACAGAATACACGACATTTAATAATAATGGGAATAATGTGCTGGAGCACCATCTTGAAGCTAAATTCAATTTTTTTTTAATTTAATAAATCTTGCTGAATAAATGGCAACATTTTATACTTAATTAAATTTAAATAATTATCTCCGGTAACTGATGTATAAAAATATAAGCTACTATAATTTGTTAGCACCTTATTTTTCTTCAATTATACCGGCATGCCGTTATACTCCAAGGCATAAAGTTATTGAATCAACCTCACTTAATAGCAGCATATGTAGTGTATTATAATAATTGTGCTGTTGATTATAACACAACATAATTCATTGTAAAAGATATTTGATTAAAAAAATTTAAAATTAATAAATAAAAAAAATTTTACCATTAAATAATATAAAAATAGTTATTTTAAAAGAATAATTATGTTTATTTCAAAAAGTAAATAAAAGTTAAAAACTGTAACTTAAATAATTTTGTTAAATTCATTAATTGATTAAAAATAAAAATTAACAAATGGAATATTAAAACCAAAAAATATTATTTTAATTTAAATTAGATTAGATTAGTTATATAAATGAAGAATTATTATTGAAAAATATATTTAAAATGTATATTCGTTTTATTTTTCTTTGTTTGTTTTTAATTCTAAAATTTATTTTGCAAATTTTAATTTTAAATAATAAAATTATATTGTTTTGTGTAAAACTTTATTGTAAAATTTATAGAAAATATTTAATTAATTTTAACAAATTTGGGGTTAATTATAATATAAATTTTTTAATAATTATTAAACTTTAAAAATGTTAAATTTCAATTTTAATACATTTTGGAGTAAACAAAATTAGACATAAAATTAAAGAATAGAATGAATTTAGTGCTGATGTTGTGAACCGAATACAAGTCTTTTTTAACTGTATATTCAATGCATTCGTCCGAAAGAAACTGACAATAGAGTTGGCGACCGGAGAGTCAATGTTTTGCTTCAGATGTGTATCATTCTAACTATGACGTCTGCATGCTATCATTGATTAGACCTTAAAATATTTTGTTATTCATTGCAGAAACTGTAAATCAAATCAATACAAAATTATTTAAATAATTGTAATTTAAATAATTAAATTGTAATAAATATGAAAACTTTATCAAATAAATTATATAATCTGTAATTTTTATTCTTTTAGAAAAATTTGTTATTAATTGAAAAAGTTATAAATGATAAGCTAATGATTTAGTCAAATTCATATATGATAAATTAAATTTTCAAAACATCACTACATTGCGTACCTTCTATGCCTTGAGCCGGCTCAATATACAATTGGTGATAGTTGCTTTGTGTAGGTGGTTATCACCGGTATATCCGCCAGCTTTACGTCACCAACATATTTATTAGCTTAAAATACACTTAAATATATTTCCTATTTTAGCATAATTTCAACACTGCATTCAACAGTTTTCTCAATATTTTCTACATTTTTATAAAATTTCAAAAAATTCTATTTTTTCGTTCAAATGATTAATAAATAATATAATAAATACATGCAATATCAAACGAAATTTAAAATATTAAATATTTTTAAACAGTACACTAGTCATTTGCTAAATATTTGTATTAAAAATTTTATTTTTAGATAAATTTTTAATTATTAAAAAAATAACAAAAATCTAATTATATAAAATATATAAACTGTTAAAAAAACAATTTTGATAAATATTTTAATTAAAATGATTAAAATTCTTAAACAATTGGAAAACGCATTATCCATAAATATTTAAAAATTTATTATAAACTATAACTTTATATTTTATTCAAAATTTCTTTTCAAAGTTTTAGTTGGGCATTTTTCGGATAATATATATCTATTAATAATTTAATAATAATTAAATGTAATTTTATCGGACAATATTTTTCGTACTATTATTGCGTCCCAATATGCTATAATTTTTTAATTTAATATAATCAAGCACTTTTGATTAAACTGCGTTATGTTATTTTAGTTAATTTTGGCGACAACCGTATATTTGTAATTTAAATAATAAAATTGGCAAACATTTAAATATTAATCTCAAATAATAAATTTTGATAATTAATAATACAATTACTTTATTTAAAATTTAATTTATTAACAAAAATAAATTTTGATTAATTAACAAATAATTTAGCTTTTATTTTGTTAATGGGACTGAGGTGTAATTTATCTAAAACAATTATTTGAAATAAAAATAAATTAATTAATTGCTTTTTATGTTTATTGAATTTACAGTATTAGCGCGGTAATTAGATTTATTTTTGATAACATTTCTTATTGTGTACAAATTATCTATGCATTTGCATTTACACAGTAAACAACTTTTTTTTATAGTTTTAAGGATGAATTTATTTTATAAATATAAATTTTCAAACTATGGTTATTATTGACTGATATTCCTATTTGTGCACTTCTGTGAAGTTACCATGTTTTTAAGATTTTAAAAGTTTAATTACATTTTGTGTTCTTTGCTTTTTTTAATAAAACAAGTGCAAACTGAATCTTCATAAAAATAAAAAATAATTTTTTTGTAAATAATTATAGACATTTAATTTTTAAAATATTTTAATTCTCAAGTATATTAAGAATTTCATCCAGTTAAATTTGCAATTTTACTTACCGTATTAGATCACATATAATTTTACTTAATTTATTTAATGTTTTTAATAATTTAATTTTAAATGTTTAATTTTTTCTTTACTTTAATTTATTTTAAATCTCGCACAACAATATATTTTAATTTTTAAATAATTTTAAAAATTATAATTATTTATTTGTTAAAAATTTATTTATTTCTAATTTATACTTGTATGAAGGTATACTCCGAGTCATACCGGCATGACATCAGTATCATTTTATACCGAAATGCCGCTATATGTAGGTAATTACAATAATTGTAATTTTAATTATATAACACAACTTAATTCATTGTAAAAATTTTAGTTAAAAAAATTTATAATTAATAAATAGAAATTATTTTTACATTTAAATACAATAAAAATATTTATTTTAAAATAATAATTATGTCAATTTCAAAAGAAAAAATTATAGATAAAAACTGTAATTTAAATAATTTTGATAAAATCATTAATTGATTAAAAATAAAAATCAACAAATGGTATCGCAAGACGACGAGAATTATTTTAAAATTAATTTAGTTTAGTTTTATTAATGAAATATAATTCTTAAAATATAAAATATAAATTAGAAAAATTTTTATAAGATTAATTTTAAATCATAAAATTAAATTTTTAAAATAATATTTTAGTGTAAAGTTTATAAGAAAATAATAAATCTGAAATTAATTTTACAAAATTTAGATTTAATCATAATATAAATTTTAAATAATTATTAAACACAAAAAATGTAAAATTGCAAGGTTTTATTAAATTATAATACATTTTAATCGAAACAAATTCAGACATAGAATTAAGGAATAGATTGAAAGCAGTGCTGATGTGATGAACCGAATTCAAGTTTAACTTTAACTGTATATCTTATGCATTCGATCGAAAGGAATCGACAATAGAGTTTGCGACCGGAGAATCAGTGTTTTGCTGCAAATGTGTATAAATCTAAGTATGGCGTCTCTATGGTTTCTTTGGTTAAGCCTTCAAAAATGTTGGTATTCTTTACTGAAGCTGTAAATCGAAACAATACAAAATTTTATATATACTGTATATATATTAGAATTATAAATAAAGTAAATGGTACATTTGCTTTTTATAACGATTTTTTATAAATGTAAATTAAATAATAATATATACATAGTGTAAATTTTATTATTCTAATAAAATTTTTTTATTTATTAAAATAGTTATAAATAATTAGCTAATGATTAAATGACAAATATTTTTAGTAAAATTTATATATATAATAACAAATTAAAAAAATTATCAATTATTTTATTAACTGTAATTAAATTGATTAAAATTTTAAAACAATTGAATAACGACAAATTATTAAAGACAAATAAATATTTAAAAATTAGTTTTGAACTATAACTTTATATTTTATTGAAAATTTGTTTTTACAGTTTACGTTGGGTATTTATCGGAAACTATATATATATATCTAATTTAATAATAATTATATTTATTTTTTATTAGACAATATTTTGAGTACAATTATTTAATTAACAAAATGATTTAAATCAATTATTTTATTTTATGATTGAAATTACAGACGTCCGTATAAATAGATTTATAATAAAAATTTTGGGAAATTCAATCATTATATTTTTAAAATATTATTAATTTAAAACAAAATAAAATATAAGAATTAATATAAAATACATTTAAAACAATTTAAACAAATTCAAATTTCGTTTTTATTTATTTGTAATAAAATAAAATTTTTATTTATTTTAAAATAAATCTAAAATTAAATAAAAGTAATTTTTGTAATCGATGGAAGACGTATATTTGAAATTTTTTTAATTGCAATCTATATTGAAATTGCTTTTTTAAAATTAATTGTTATAAAAATTACTAGTGCGTAAAATAAATAAATTTGTTTTTTATTATAATAAACTTTTTTAATATATATATTAAATAACATTTTATAAATTTTTTAGTATACAATAATAAACATAAAATATTTCTTACAATGACTGGCCCAAATTTATTTATTTAATTTTAAACAATAGTGTATATTTTAAAAATATTAATTTCTACAATTTTTATATAAGTTTAAATTTATAAATTATTTGATAATTAAATTTTATATATACTGAATTATTTTTAACCTGCATTTTTAAATTGCTTATATAATTATCAAATAAAATAAAAAAATATATATATAAATTTGCTTAACTCGTAAGTGTTAATTTAAAATTACTTATGTTATATAAGTCATATGTTCTAAATTATTTAAAAGTTAAAGTTTAATGAAGATAAATTTTTATTGTATTTATTAAAACAATCTATTATTGCAAAGTTGATGTTTATTTTGATTTTAGATTTTAAAGCCAATTTATATGCTGGAATAAATTTTTAATTTAATAAAAAATAAAAAACTTTTGATAAATAATGCAGTGTTTGGCAGATTATAACTATATTTTCAATGACGAATAATATGCAATATAAAATTTAACAATTTTATAATATAATTTTACGCAAAATTTAATATTAAAAATTACAAATTAGATAAATAAATAAACAAATAAAAATTAATTTACAATACAAAACATATTTAATTAAATTAGCTTATATGTTATTTGCATAAAATGGAAAAATGTATTTTATTTAAATAAACTGTTTATTAATGTGTAATGTAATTAAAATTTATTAATTTTATTTATACATCTAATTTGTTTTCTTATTTTAATAATTCTCTTACAAAGTACTGTACTTTAGAAGACATATAATTTATTCCAAAATATATCTAATTACATATTTATGTTTATTTATTTTTTAAATGTTAATTGTTTAAAATAAATAATACTTCGTTACTAATTTTATAATAATCTAAATATAAAAAATAATTAATAGTCGTTTTCTAAAATATTTTTGATGACTAAGTTAAATTTATTTTAAAAAGTTTGGTCAAATCAATTTATAATTTAATTTTCAAATATCAAATTTTGGCACACACAACATATATAAGCAATTTTTAAATATTTTATCTTGTGGTTAAGTAACATGTCAAACTCTACTCAAAAAATTGAGCTATTTTAAAAATATGTTAAAATAAAAAAATTATTTATTGTAAAATATAAATAGATAAGTGTATGTTTTTCAAAAAAATTAACCTATAATAATTTTAAGCCATAATACAACTTTTAAAATGTAATATTTTTAATATTTTTATGTAGAGCATGCTTGAAGATTTTTGAACAACCTAATTTTATTAATTTTTATTTATTAATGTCAATTATAATTTATAAAAATTAAAAATAATCTACCAGAATTATTTAAAATATATTAAACAATTAATTTTCTAAAGTCTAATTTTTATTAAAAAAAAGGATGAGGTTGAAGACCAACAATCTTGAACCTCCAAACTTCGCGAACACTCATAACGGTTTGAACCAGATTAAAATTAAACTCAACTCAAACGCAAAATATTTTAATAATATCGCCATATCTGCGACGCAATCTACATTCTCGTTATTTAAAGGTTATTTAAGACAAATAGACCTTTAGTGTGCGTTTATCCGTAGGCATTCTCAACACATGTCCAAACCAACGTAAATTTAATCTCAATTTTAAGAAGTATTGGCTCGACATATCAAGACTTTTTGATATCCGAGTTCCTAACTATAACTATTCTCTTAATCGCAGCCTTTCTTTGGAGATATTTCATTTTAGCCGCTTGTCAACGCACATTTTGGCCGACGATCGCTTTGTTTTGAACTTTTCTACTTGCATTAGTTTGGATAAAATAACATATAAAGTGCAATGAGAAATAATTGTAAAACCACCATTGTTTTGTTTTAAGATGTGCTAAACCGCAAACTGGCGCGTGAACACTCCGCCTCAAATTTGTTTAGCATTTTTGGCAATCTACTTTTATTTTCTGTCAAGAAAACTAAATCATCTGCAAACAGAATATAACTTAGTTTTTCTTGGCTTATCTTTACTCCACCACTCAATTCACATCCTATAATTATCAGTTTCATAAAATTATAAATTAAATTTTTGACAATACACAACTCTGCCGAATCCAACCACTAACGTTGAATAAACTCAAAACTTTAAGTTATCTTTTACACAATTATTGCATTTTTAGTTAAATAATTTAATGGCACTCAATAGTTAAACATTAATCCTGTACCTATTTAGACACTGTTACAGCTTTTCTCGTGAAACTTTATCATAGATTTTCTCAAGTTCTACAAAACATAAGAATACTTCTTTCCATATTCCCATTATTTTTCCAAAATTGCTGATAAATGTAAAATTGATTGATAGTGCCATGACCAGCGCGTTAGCTACTTTGCTAATTCTGAACTCGAGTTATTACTAAAGACAAAATATTTTTTGAAATTCAATTAATTAAATGATGCAACTCGGTATATGATTTGCATAATTTATAAATTATAATTTTGTAAAACTTTTTGCATTGTTTATTTTATTATTCAAATTTATTAATACTTTAAAACTTAAAAGTCCAAACTGACCAACATTAAACATTATTTATAGTTTAAAAGCGCATGAACATTTTTAGGGCTATGGTTTAAACATTTTTTGTTAATTATACTATTTTAAAAATTAGCTTATTAAATCTAAACCTTCTAATTCTAAAGACTAGTTTTATTATATTTTAAATTACAGTTTGATAAAAATAAAATATTTATATATTGTATTTAAAATTTTTCTATAAAATTACAGTTTATATCATATATATAGAAACTGTAATTTTTAATAATAAACATATTAATTGATAATATATTATATTTCCAAAATAGACTGTAATTAAAATAAAATAAGAATTGTGTCAAGAATTTAAAAATTATGATAAAAGAAACTAATTTTTAAGTATTAAAAGTTAAAAAATTATTTAACCAATAACCTCCCTAAACGCCCCCATTGGCGGCTATAATACAAAAAATTAATTTATATTTTAGAAAATATATTTAAAAATAATAATGATTATGAAAACTGCCTTCGACACGATAAATCCACTCATAGGAAGCTTTAAAACGTTGCTAAACTACTGGTAATTACCAATACAATTGCGTATACGTATATACGTAACTGAAATTTTATTGGTAGTTGCCATTATTGTAGCACTTCTACTATAACATAAATGATGACAATATTTTTAAAAATATTAATGCAAATTGAATATACATTAAAATGAAAATAAAAATATTGATAAAAATAATTTGTTTATAAATTTTTATAGACATTTAATTTTTAAAATATTTTAATAATCAAATTTGATTAAAATTTTATCTAGTTAATTATACAAAATAATTTTACTTACCATAAACTTTACATATAACGGCAAGTAGATATAAACAAGGATAACCATTTGTGTTAAAATTGCTTTAAGTTCGTTACCGTCATTAAGGTTTAAATAAAAAATCTGTATAATTATTATTTACATTTAAATGCAAAGTCAAAAAATATATTTATTTTTATGCAATATGCCATCATTTTTTGTTTAATTTTAAATCAAAATATAAATAATTTAAATTTTTTTTAAGATTCACTTAATTTATTTAATGTTTTTATTAGTTTAATACTAAATTTCTTTTGATAATTTAATTTAATTTTAAATTTATCACATTATATTTTAATTTTAGAATATATTATTGCATTTTAATTTTAAAATAATTTTAAAATAATATAGAGTCATTTGTTAAAAACTTGTTTATTCCGCGTTTATATCGGCATGCCGGTATACTCCGACGCATAACGGCATGAGGTTGCTTTCACTTTATATTGGCATAACGCAATATGTAGAATTTTACGATAATTGTAATCTTGAAAATATAACACAATCTATTTCATTGTAAAACTTTCTATTTAAAAAATCTGTAATTATCTAAATAAAAATTAATTTTATTTAGATAATATAAAAATATTTATTACAAAATAATAATTTTGTTTTTTCAAAAAAATAAAAACTGTAAATTAAATAATTTTGATAAAATCAGTAATTGATTATAATAAAAATCAACTTATGGATTGGCAGCCAGACAACATTATTGTTGAAAAATATATCAGAAATGTTTAATATTTCTGATAAATTTTTTTAAATAAATTATTTTACAAATTTTTAATTTATAGAATTATATTGTTTTGTGTAATAAATTATTTTAAAGTAGTTTTAAAATAATAAATAAGAAATTAAATTTACCAAATATAAAGTTAATCATAATATAAATTTTATATAATTATTAAACACACAAAAAGGGTAAATTGCAAATTTTTATTTAATTCTAATACATTTTGATAAAAACAAATTCAGACAAAGAATTAAGAAATAGAATGAAAACAGTGCTGATGTCGTGATCCGAATTCAAGTCTATCTTTAATTGTATATTACATGCATTCGAAGGAAAGAATCGATAAAAGGGTTTGCGACCGAAGAGTCAATGTTCCTCAGCAGATTTGTAACAAACTAACATTTACGTTTGTATGTTATCATTGGTCCAGGTTAAATTGGCCTTCAAATAAGTTTTTATTTATTACAGAAGCTGTCAATTGAAACGAAAGACATTTTGCTATATATATTGGAATTATGAATAAATTAAATTAAACACTTTATTAAATAAATTATTCAAATAGTAATTTTTCTTATTCTAATAAAATTTGTGAGTAATTGAAATAATTATATATAATTATCTACTGCTTGAATGCTAGAAATTTATAATTAATTGTATATATGATAACAAATCTTAAAATCTATCAAAATATTTTTTTTAACTAAAACTTTATATTAGAGTTCTTTAATTATTATATTATTTATATTATCATTTAACTTAATTTTATTATTTTTTTTATTAGACAATTTAAAAACTGTCATTTAGGATTTTTTTAAACAAATAACATTTAAATAATATTTTAATATTGACTTTACTATATACTGAACGGCCTAAATGGTTTCGATTTTACAAAATTCAATATATGTTTAAAAATTTTAATATATTTCAGTATTAAAACGTAATTATGTTGCGTGCCTTCTTTGCCCTGTCCCCTCTTGAATTACAATTTGTGATAGTTCTTTTTAGTGTTAACTGGTATATTTTACCAATTGTGCAGAAGGTGAGCACCAAAAGGTTCAAATGCAATCAGAGAAAAAATTGCAGACAACGTGTAAATTGAAAATAACTTTATTTTAAATATAAACATTGAGAGTAACCGACAAACGACATCCTCTCACTTAAATTGCTATTTATTAAATTATTTTTTGTTTTACATTACAATTGCTTTTATATGTGTTTTACTTTAGCTAAAGATGAATAGTCTTTATGACTGACACTAGCTTTTAATGACTAGCTGTCCGTTACTAACATATTTAGTAGCTTAAACTAAAATTGAATAAATTTCCTATTTGTTAATAATTTTAACTCTGCTTTTTACAAATATACTTACCACTTTCTACATTTTTAGAAAACTTCGAAAAAATATCCATTTTTACAGCCAAATGATTAATTTAAAATGTAATAGATCAATGCAATATCAATCGAAACTTATAATTTTAAAATTAGTAAACATTACACTAATTTTTTTACTGATTATTTTTATTATAAAATTGATTTTTAGATAAAAATTATATTTATTAAAAGAATAACTAAAATTTAATTAAATAATATATATAAACTGTTAGAAAAATAATTTTTTAAAAAATAATAATTAAATTAACAAAAATTATTAAATAATTGGGTAAATGGTATTACGGATTGAATATAAAATTGTTTTAAAATTATTTATTTTACAGTAATTAATGACAATATTTTTGGTATAATTATTTAATTGAAAATGTAATTAATTAAATTATAATTATTAAAGTTTTTAAAACTTTAAATAAAAGTAAAAAATTAAATAATGACTTTAATTTAACTGTTTAATTTTCTTAACATTCTAAATAGCCAAGTTTTAAAAATAATTATTAAAATAAATAAAATCCATTTTTAAACAATATTTTAAACAAATTGTACAACATGTTTTCAAATAAATGATATTTAACAAAATTATTTAAATCAATTATTTTATACTTGACATATCTTACGTCGATTTAAATAGGCTTCTAAATTTAATCATTAAATTTTTCAAAAATTATTTATTTAAAACAAATAAAATTTAATATTTAATTTAAAATAAATTTAAAACCATTTTAATAAATTTATGTTACTTTTTTAAGTTTTTATAATAAAATAAATTTGTTTTCAAATTTGATAAAAACTATAACTAAATAAAAATAATTTTTATAATCAATAAAATTCATTTATTTGAAATTTTTTTTAATTACAGACTATATTGAATTTGATATGGCAAACTAGTTGTGATAAAAATTTTAATATAAATTAAATTGTTATTTTAATAATAATAAATAAAATTTTATAAAATTTTTGAATTACAAAAATAAACATAAAATATATTAATAAATAAGACTTTTAAAAATTTTTTTCCAAATTTATTTTTTTAATTTCAAACAATAGTTAATAGTTTTAAAATATTAATTTTTACAGCTTTCATATAACCAGGGGTGGAACCCATTTAGGGAACCATTTGCAAAATTTTATTACATAATTTAAAAGTGCATTTTTTATATGTAACAAAAATAATAATCATATGTGCCAATGCGTCCAGCAAAACAAAAATATAATTACCTAACTTTTTACTCTTAACGTGAATTTACTGTACATAAAATACTATATCATACAGAAATTTAATAATTTTTAAATATACGATTATTTTTTTATAGTTACTAATTACAGTCTTTTGTTAAATTTATTATATATTTTAAGTAATAAACCATAAGTTACTAATAATAAAATATATTAATATACAGTTTAAAATTTATTATTTTTAATACTTAAAAATATTAAAAAATATAATACAATAAAATAATAGTTAAATTTAAAAAATTATAAATTTATATTTTAAATCATATAATTAAAAACACTACTTTTTAGTATATAATAAATAAAAAAAATTAATTTAAAGTGTTTTTTAGTGTAAATATAACTTTTAAGCTAATTTATAAATGTGTAATTTAACTACAATAAATAATTTAAAATTGATTATATTAATAAATAATATCTTAAATTAAATACAATTTGCAGATGTTAATAAACATTTTAATAATTTTATTTCATTGTTTAATATAAATTTAAAAAAACATAGTTTTTAAAAAATTAAAATTTAATTTGTATAAATTAAATAAAAATTAATTTTTAATAACAAAAATTTTAATCATTATATTTAAATATACTTATATACAAATTGTTAATTAATATTTTATTTAATTACAAATGTGATAATCATAAATTTTCACTACAATGAGCACATTTAATAAAAAAATTATTATTACATTCAATTTTATTGCAAACTGGATTATTGACACAAAATAACAATTGATTTATATTTAAAAATGAATCAAGTCTATCAATATATCCAGATGCAGACCAGGCATAAATAATCATATTTTTAAATGCTGGAGCATTTAGTTGATACCAAAACAATGACATGTATTTAATTATAACTAATCTATTATTTAATTTAATATCAAAATTATCTAAAATTACTTTTTTTGTAAATTTTTTGACAAGTTTTTTGAATGGTTGAGCAAAATAAACATCAATTGGTTGTAAATATGGGGTACAATTTGGGGGTATTTTTTTCCTTAAAATATCAAAATTATTATTATTATAATAACTATCAAAACTTGAATTCCAATGAGCTGGATAAGAATCCAGTAAATGTAAAATTTTAATTTTATTATTATGACAGTTTTGAGAATTAAAGAATGAATTTTGATAAAATTTATTTATCCATTTCTTAACTTCTATATTTCCCATTTTTCCAGATGTAGAGCAAATAATTTCGACATTTTTTACTGTTTTTAATAACTCATTAATCGATGTCTGAACAATAGGTCCAAAAGTATTTGAAGATTCTTTTAAACATATTAATAGTTTTCCCACACATTTACCTTCTAATGAAATAGTAGGCAAAACTGTAAATGAATTTTTAGTAGAGAATATATTTTGAACTGATATTAATGTAGATTTTTCTCCTTTCCAACTTAAAGTTCTTTTAGGAGAAATTTCGTAATTAAAACCAATTTGGTCGGAGTTTATGATAAAATTGTAATCAAATAATTTAATATTGAATTTAATGTTTTCAATAAAATTTTGTTGAATTAAAGTTAAATTATTAGTATTAATATTTGAATTAATTATTTTTGTTACAGCTCTGGAACTAATTTTGTATTTTTTTACAAATTTTTTCACAAATTTGGCGCTAGAAGAAATTTGAGTAATTCCTAATTCCTTGTCTTTGATTACAGCCCACAACTGTATATCTGAATATGTGATAGTTTTATATTCATTTCGATTTTCTTTAAATTTATTAAAACAGAATTCATAAATTTCTTTATATTTTAATTTATTACAGCCTTTAATTGCATAATTTTGTATAGTTAAAAATTCACTTTCAGTTTTCACTAATCGAAAAAATTTATTAATTGTTTTAAATTTATGATTTGGAAATTTTTTCATGTGTTGAACAACTTTTTTGACATAATTTAAATCATTTAAACATGAATTAGTATTTGATTTTTGATTTTCATTTTCTGATTCTTCTGAGTCTTCACTTTGAATATAATTAACATTATTTTTATTTTCTTCAAAATCACAATAAACTGTATATTTCTCTTGATTTTGTGATAAAATGCAATCATTTATTATTGGATTGTATTCATTAATTAATTCATTAATTTTTTCAACTGATTTTTGTGCTAAGAAACTCTCATAATAATTATCATTATTAATACAATTAATATAATTATTTATGGCATTAACTACACAATATATATCAATATTCATTATTATTATTAAAATTAAATTATATAAATACAAAATGTGTTTTACGAAACATTTTTTAAGAAACGTGTTTTTTTCAACAACATAAAAATTTTAAAAATAAATAATAAATATTAATATCTTAAGTTTTAATTGACAAAATAAATTTGATTTATTAAATCAATATAAAAACATATAGTTTAATGTTATTTATTTAACATTTTTGATGGTTAAGAATATAGTTGAATTAATTTGTAAAATTAGATAAAATATACTAATTTACTAAAATGTGAATTATATATCATGATTTTATCAATGAATAAGGCTTAAAATTTTTATTTATTAATATCTTTTAGAATTACTCAATTATTTTTTGAAGTTTACATTATTATCAATTTTATAATTTATTAGTAAGTTAAAATTAATTAATTAATATGCATATAATTTATGAGAAATTTTATCATAAATAATCTTATATACAGAGTATATACATTAATAAATTATATAATAATAATAAATAAAAATATAATTAAAATAATTTTATAAAATTCATTTTTCGTTTACTTATAAGCTGTAATTTTTAATTTAACTAAAATTTTTTTTTATTACTTATAACTTTATATTAGTATATGAAAATCATTTAAAGCTGTAAATAATATGTTATTAAAAAATTTTCTTATATTTAAAAACTTTCAATTTTGGAGCAAGCTAAATATATTTAGATACAGGAATATCTAATTACAAGTAAATGTTGAGATAATTATATTTTTGTCTTGCTGCACGCATTGGCACATATAATTATTATTTTTGTAACATACAAAAAATGCACTTTTAAATTAAGTAATAAAATTTTGCAAATGATTTCTTAAATGGGTTCCACCCCTGGTAAGATTAAATTTAAAAATTCAAATTTTATATATAATAAATTATTATCAACTTGCATTTTTGAAATACTTTTATAATTATTAAAAAATATAAAAATATATAATTTTATAAATTTTATAAATTTGATAAAATGTTAATTTTAAATTATCAGGGCTTTGCATAAGTTGTGACGCATTATTTTGAAATTAATATTTTAACACTTACTAGGGGAGGAACCTAAATCTCTGACCATTTGCAAAATGTTATTATTTAAAATTAAAACTAATTTTTTGTTTATTACGTATTAAAGATTTATATCTGCAAATGCGAACAGTAAAATAAAAATATAATTACACAAACTTTTACTCTTAAATAGATATTCCTGTACTTAGGTCAATTAGCTTAACCAAGTATTACCTATTTTTATATATAATAACTTATTTTAATAATTTTAATTTACAGTCTGTTTTGCTTTTAATATTTAACTTAAAATAAATAGTTTATAAAACTTAAAAATTTAGTTTACAGTTTATAAGATAATAATTATAAACTGTAAATTTTATTTTTAAATTTCAATGACTGTATATTTTGACTTAATTCTAAACGACGAAACAAACTGTAAATTAAGAATTTTAAAATAATGTATTATATATATAAATTTAAAGTACTTGGTAGAGCTAATAGATATTAGGTACAGGTAAATCTATTTAAGAGTAAAAGTTTGTGTAATTATATTTTTATTTTACTGGAAGCATTTGCAGATATAAATGTTGATTACGTAATAAACCAAAAATTAGCTTTAATTTTGAATAATAACATTTTGCAAATGGTTAGAGATTTAGATTCCTCCCCTAGTAAATTAAAATATTATTGAATATCCAATTTAGCACTTTTGTTTAAGCACATTTCATCATTTAAAAACTAATGAAATATTAAAAAATAATTATTTGTAACATAGTTAAATTTCAATCAAAACCAAGTAACCTAGGATTTGTAAAATTTAATTTTAAATTTAATTTAAAAACTAAAAGAGCTAGATTAAAATTTTAATATAACAATTTATAGTATTTGTAGATATACATAACATTGCATTTTAAAAATTTTATTTAACATTTATTTAAAATTTTTATGAGTCAAAATAAGTTTTTTATTAACTTTGTTATATTTAAATAAAAACAAATTTAAAATGTATAAAAATTATCATATTTTAATTAGCTAAGACAAAATTTAAAAATCATTTATTTTTTTGAATTGGCACAGAAAAAAATTTTTTTTTTGAAATTTTATAACAATTTTTTAATTACCATTTTAAAACAATAAATGATTTTTAAATTTTGCCTTAGCTAATTAAAATGTAATAATTTTTATACATTTTAAAATTGTTTTTATTTAAATATAACAAAGTTAATAAAAAACTTATTTTGACTCATAAAAATTTTAAATAAATGTTAAATAAAATTTTTAAAATGCAATGTTATGTATATCTACAAATACTATAAATTGTTATATTAAAATTTTAATCTAGCTCTTTTAGTTTTTAAATTAAATTTAAAATTAAATTTTACAAATCCTAGGTTACTTGGTTTTGATTGAAATTTAACTATGTTACAAATAATTATTTTTTAATATTTCATTAGTTTTTAAATGATGAAATGTGCTTAAACAAAAGTGCTAAATTGGATATTCAATAATATTTTAATTTACTAGGGGAGGAATCTAAATCTCTAACCATTTGCAAAATGTTATTATTCAAAATTAAAGCTAATTTTTGGTTTATTACGTAATCAACATTTATATCTGCAAATGCTTCCAGTAAAATAAAAATATAATTACACAAACTTTTACTCTTAAATAGATTTACCTGTACCTAATATCTATTAGCTCTACCAAGTACTTTAAATTTATATATATAATACATTATTTTAAAATTCTTAATTTACAGTTTGTTTCGTCGTTTAGAATTAAGTCAAAATATACAGTCATTGAAATTTAAAAATAAAATTTACAGTTTATAATTATTATCTTATAAACTGTAAACTAAATTTTTAAGTTTTATAAACTATTTATTTTAAGTTAAATATTAAAAGCAAAACAGACTGTAAATTAAAATTATTAAAATAAGTTATTATATATAAAAATAGGTAATACTTGGTTAAGCTAATTGACCTAAGTACAGGAATATCTATTTAAGAGTAAAAGTTTGTGTAATTATATTTTTATTTTACTGTTCGCATTTGCAGATATAAATCTTTAATACGTAATAAACAAAAAATTAGTTTTAATTTTAAATAATAACATTTTGCAAATGGTCAGAGATTTAGGTTCCTCCCCTAGTAAGTGTTAAAATATTAATTTCAAAATAATGCGTCACAACTTATGCAAAGCCCTGATAATTTAAAATTAACATTTTATCAAATTTATAAAATTTATAAAATTATATATTTTTATATTTTTTAATAATTATAAAAGTATTTCAAAAATGCAAGTTGATAATAATTTATTATATATAAAATTTGAATTTTTAAATTTAATCTTACCAGGGGTGGAACCCATTTAAGAAATCATTTGCAAAATTTTATTACTTAATTTAAAAGTGCATTTTTTGTATGTTACAAAAATAATAATTATATGTGCCAATGCGTGCAGCAAGACAAAAATATAATTATCTCAACATTTACTTGTAATTAGATATTCCTGTATCTAAATATATTTAGCTTGCTCCAAAATTGAAAGTTTTTAAATATAAGAAAATTTTTTAATAACATATTATTTACAGCTTTAAATGATTTTCATATACTAATATAAAGTTATAAGTAATAAAAAAAAATTTTAGTTAAATTAAAAATTACAGCTTATAAGTAAACGAAAAATGAATTTTATAAAATTATTTTAATTATATTTTTATTTATTATTATTATATAATTTATTAATGTATATACTCTGTATATAAGATTATTTATGATAAAATTTCTCATAAATTATATGCATATTAATTAATTAATTTTAACTTACTAATAAATTATAAAATTGATAATAATGTAAACTTCAAAAAATAATTGAGTAATTCTAAAAGATATTAATAAATAAAAATTTTAAGCCTTATTCATTGATAAAATCATGATATATAATTCACATTTTAGTAAATTAGTATATTTTATCTAATTTTACAAATTAATTCAACTATATTCTTAACCATCAAAAATGTTAAATAAATAACATTAAACTATATGTTTTTATATTGATTTAATAAATCAAATTTATTTTGTCAATTAAAACTTAAGATATTAATATTTATTATTTATTTTTAAAATTTTTATGTTGTTGAAAAAAACACGTTTCTTAAAAAATGTTTCGTAAAACACATTTTGTATTTATATAATTTAATTTTAATAATAATAATGAATATTGATATATATTGTGTAGTTAATGCCATAAATAATTATATTAATTGTATTAATAATGATAATTATTATGAGAGTTTCTTAGCACAAAAATCAGTTGAAAAAATTAATGAATTAATTAATGAATACAATCCAATAATAAATGATTGCATTTTATCACAAAATCAAGAGAAATATACAGTTTATTGTGATTTTGAAGAAAATAAAAATAATGTTAATTATATTCAAAGTGAAGACTCAGAAGAATCAGAAAATGAAAATCAAAAATCAAATACTAATTCATGTTTAAATGATTTAAATTATGTCAAAAAAGTTGTTCAACACATGAAAAAATTTCCAAATCATAAATTTAAAACAATTAATAAATTTTTTCGATTAGTGAAAACTGAAAGTGAATTTTTAACTATACAAAATTATGCAATTAAAGGCTGTAATAAATTAAAATATAAAGAAATTTATGAATTCTGTTTTAATAAATTTAAAGAAAATCGAAATGAATATAAAACTATCACATATTCAGATATACAGTTGTGGGCTGTAATCAAAGACAAGGAATTAGGAATTACTCAAATTTCTTCTAGCGCCAAATTTGTGAAAAAATTTGTAAAAAAATACAAAATTAGTTCCAGAGCTGTAACAAAAATAATTAATTCAAATATTAATACTAATAATTTAACTTTAATTCAACAAAATTTTATTGAAAACATTAAATTCAATATTAAATTATTTGATTACAATTTTATCATAAACTCCGACCAAATTGGTTTTAATTACGAAATTTCTCCTAAAAGAACTTTAAGTTGGAAAGGAGAAAAATCTACATTAATATCAGTTCAAAATATATTCTCTACTAAAAATTCATTTACAGTTTTGCCTACTATTTCATTAGAAGGTAAATGTGTGGGAAAACTATTAATATGTTTAAAAGAATCTTCAAATACTTTTGGACCTATTGTTCAGACATCGATTAATGAGTTATTAAAAACAGTAAAAAATGTCGAAATTATTTGCTCTACATCTGGAAAAATGGGAAATATAGAAGTTAAGAAATGGATAAATAAATTTTATCAAAATTCATTCTTTAATTCTCAAAACTGTCATAATAATAAAATTAAAATTTTACATTTACTGGATTCTTATCCAGCTCATTGGAATTCAAGTTTTGATAGTTATTATAATAATAATAATTTTGATATTTTAAGGAAAAAAATACCCCCAAATTGTACCCCATATTTACAACCAATTGATGTTTATTTTGCTCAACCATTCAAAAAACTTGTCAAAAAATTTACAAAAAAAGTAATTTTAGATAATTTTGATATTAAATTAAATAATAGATTAGTTATAATTAAATACATGTCATTGTTTTGGTATCAACTAAATGCTCCAGCATTTAAAAATATGATTATTTATGCCTGGTCTGCATCTGGATATATTGATAGACTTGATTCATTTTTAAATATAAATCAATTGTTATTTTGTGTCAATAATCCAGTTTGCAATAAAATTGAATGTAATAATAATTTTTTTATTAAATGTGCTCATTGTAGTGAAAATTTATGATTATCACATTTGTAATTAAATAAAATATTAATTAACAATTTGTATATAAGTATATTTAAATATAATGATTAAAATTTTTGTTATTAAAAATTAATTTTTATTTAATTTATACAAATTAAATTTTAATTTTTTAAAAACTATGTTTTTTTAAATTTATATTAAACAATGAAATAAAATTATTAAAATGTTTATTAACATCTGCAAATTGTATTTAATTTAAGATATTATTTATTAATATAATCAATTTTAAATTATTTATTGTAGTTAAATTACACATTTATAAATTAGCTTAAAAGTTATATTTACACTAAAAAACACTTTAAATTAATTTTTTTTATTTATTATATACTAAAAAGTAGTGTTTTTAATTATATGATTTAAAATATAAATTTATAATTTTTTAAATTTAACTATTATTTTATTGTATTATATTTTTTAATATTTTTAAGTATTAAAAATAATAAATTTTAAACTGTATATTAATATATTTTATTATTAGTAACTTATGGTTTATTACTTAAAATATATAATAAATTTAACAAAAGACTGTAATTAGTAACTATAAAAAAATAATCGTATATTTAAAAATTATTAAATTTCTGTATGATATAGTATTTTATGTACAGTAAATTCACGTTAAGAGTAAAAAGTTAGGTAATTATATTTTTGTTTTGCTGGACGCATTGGCACATATGATTATTATTTTTGTTACATATAAAAAATGCACTTTTAAATTATGTAATAAAATTTTGCAAATGGTTCCCTAAATGGGTTCCACCCCTGGTTATATGAAAGCTGTAAAAATTAATATTTTAAAACTATTAACTATTGTTTGAAATTAAAAAAATAAATTTGGAAAAAAATTTTTAAAAGTCTTATTTATTAATATATTTTATGTTTATTTTTGTAATTCAAAAATTTTATAAAATTTTATTTATTATTATTAAAATAACAATTTAATTTATATTAAAATTTTTATCACAACTAGTTTGCCATATCAAATTCAATATAGTCTGTAATTAAAAAAAATTTCAAATAAATGAATTTTATTGATTATAAAAATTATTTTTATTTAGTTATAGTTTTTATCAAATTTGAAAACAAATTTATTTTATTATAAAAACTTAAAAAAGTAACATAAATTTATTAAAATGGTTTTAAATTTATTTTAAATTAAATATTAAATTTTATTTGTTTTAAATAAATAATTTTTGAAAAATTTAATGATTAAATTTAGAAGCCTATTTAAATCGACGTAAGATATGTCAAGTATAAAATAATTGATTTAAATAATTTTGTTAAATATCATTTATTTGAAAACATGTTGTACAATTTGTTTAAAATATTGTTTAAAAATGGATTTTATTTATTTTAATAATTATTTTTAAAACTTGGCTATTTAGAATGTTAAGAAAATTAAACAGTTAAATTAAAGTCATTATTTAATTTTTTACTTTTATTTAAAGTTTTAAAAACTTTAATAATTATAATTTAATTAATTACATTTTCAATTAAATAATTATACCAAAAATATTGTCATTAATTACTGTAAAATAAATAATTTTAAAACAATTTTATATTCAATCCGTAATACCATTTACCCAATTATTTAATAATTTTTGTTAATTTAATTATTATTTTTTAAAAAATTATTTTTCTAACAGTTTATATATATTATTTAATTAAATTTTAGTTATTCTTTTAATAAATATAATTTTTATCTAAAAATCAATTTTATAATAAAAATAATCAGTAAAAAAATTAGTGTAATGTTTACTAATTTTAAAATTATAAGTTTCGATTGATATTGCATTGATCTATTACATTTTAAATTAATCATTTGGCTGTAAAAATGGATATTTTTTCGAAGTTTTCTAAAAATGTAGAAAGTGGTAAGTATATTTGTAAAAAGCAGAGTTAAAATTATTAACAAATAGGAAATTTATTCAATTTTAGTTTAAGCTACTAAATATGTTAGTAACGGACAGCTAGTCATTAAAAGCTAGTGTCAGTCATAAAGACTATTCATCTTTAGCTAAAGTAAAACACATATAAAAGCAATTGTAATGTAAAACAAAAAATAATTTAATAAATAGCAATTTAAGTGAGAGGATGTCGTTTGTCGGTTACTCTCAATGTTTATATTTAAAATAAAGTTATTTTCAATTTACACGTTGTCTGCAATTTTTTCTCTGATTGCATTTGAACCTTTTGGTGCTCACCTTCTGCACAATTGGTAAAATATACCAGTTAACACTAAAAAGAACTATCACAAATTGTAATTCAAGAGGGGACAGGGCAAAGAAGGCACGCAACATAATTACGTTTTAATACTGAAATATATTAAAATTTTTAAACATATATTGAATTTTGTAAAATCGAAACCATTTAGGCCGTTCAGTATATAGTAAAGTCAATATTAAAATATTATTTAAATGTTATTTGTTTAAAAAAATCCTAAATGACAGTTTTTAAATTGTCTAATAAAAAAAATAATAAAATTAAGTTAAATGATAATATAAATAATATAATAATTAAAGAACTCTAATATAAAGTTTTAGTTAAAAAAAATATTTTGATAGATTTTAAGATTTGTTATCATATATACAATTAATTATAAATTTCTAGCATTCAAGCAGTAGATAATTATATATAATTATTTCAATTACTCACAAATTTTATTAGAATAAGAAAAATTACTATTTGAATAATTTATTTAATAAAGTGTTTAATTTAATTTATTCATAATTCCAATATATATAGCAAAATGTCTTTCGTTTCAATTGACAGCTTCTGTAATAAATAAAAACTTATTTGAAGGCCAATTTAACCTGGACCAATGATAACATACAAACGTAAATGTTAGTTTGTTACAAATCTGCTGAGGAACATTGACTCTTCGGTCGCAAACCCTTTTATCGATTCTTTCCTTCGAATGCATGTAATATACAATTAAAGATAGACTTGAATTCGGATCACGACATCAGCACTGTTTTCATTCTATTTCTTAATTCTTTGTCTGAATTTGTTTTTATCAAAATGTATTAGAATTAAATAAAAATTTGCAATTTACCCTTTTTGTGTGTTTAATAATTATATAAAATTTATATTATGATTAACTTTATATTTGGTAAATTTAATTTCTTATTTATTATTTTAAAACTACTTTAAAATAATTTATTACACAAAACAATATAATTCTATAAATTAAAAATTTGTAAAATAATTTATTTAAAAAAATTTATCAGAAATATTAAACATTTCTGATATATTTTTCAACAATAATGTTGTCTGGCTGCCAATCCATAAGTTGATTTTTATTATAATCAATTACTGATTTTATCAAAATTATTTAATTTACAGTTTTTATTTTTTTGAAAAAACAAAATTATTATTTTGTAATAAATATTTTTATATTATCTAAATAAAATTAATTTTTATTTAGATAATTACAGATTTTTTAAATAGAAAGTTTTACAATGAAATAGATTGTGTTATATTTTCAAGATTACAATTATCGTAAAATTCTACATATTGCGTTATGCCAATATAAAGTGAAAGCAACCTCATGCCGTTATGCGTCGGAGTATACCGGCATGCCGATATAAACGCGGAATAAACAAGTTTTTAACAAATGACTCTATATTATTTTAAAATTATTTTAAAATTAAAATGCAATAATATATTCTAAAATTAAAATATAATGTGATAAATTTAAAATTAAATTAAATTATCAAAAGAAATTTAGTATTAAACTAATAAAAACATTAAATAAATTAAGTGAATCTTAAAAAAAATTTAAATTATTTATATTTTGATTTAAAATTAAACAAAAAATGATGGCATATTGCATAAAAATAAATATATTTTTTGACTTTGCATTTAAATGTAAATAATAATTATACAGATTTTTTATTTAAACCTTAATGACGGTAACGAACTTAAAGCAATTTTAACACAAATGGTTATCCTTGTTTATATCTACTTGCCGTTATATGTAAAGTTTATGGTAAGTAAAATTATTTTGTATAATTAACTAGATAAAATTTTAATCAAATTTGATTATTAAAATATTTTAAAAATTAAATGTCTATAAAAATTTATAAACAAATTATTTTTATCAATATTTTTATTTTCATTTTAATGTATATTCAATTTGCATTAATATTTTTAAAAATATTGTCATCATTTATGTTATAGTAGAAGTGCTACAATAATGGCAACTACCAATAAAATTTCAGTTACGTATATACGTATACGCAATTGTATTGGTAATTACCAGTAGTTTAGCAACGTTTTAAAGCTTCCTATGAGTGGATTTATCGTGTCGAAGGCAGTTTTCATAATCATTATTATTTTTAAATATATTTTCTAAAATATAAATTAATTTTTTGTATTATAGCCGCCAATGGGGGCGTTTAGGGAGGTTATTGGTTAAATAATTTTTTAACTTTTAATACTTAAAAATTAGTTTCTTTTATCATAATTTTTAAATTCTTGACACAATTCTTATTTTATTTTAATTACAGTCTATTTTGGAAATATAATATATTATCAATTAATATGTTTATTATTAAAAATTACAGTTTCTATATATATGATATAAACTGTAATTTTATAGAAAAATTTTAAATACAATATATAAATATTTTATTTTTATCAAACTGTAATTTAAAATATAATAAAACTAGTCTTTAGAATTAGAAGGTTTAGATTTAATAAGCTAATTTTTAAAATAGTATAATTAACAAAAAATGTTTAAACCATAGCCCTAAAAATGTTCATGCGCTTTTAAACTATAAATAATGTTTAATGTTGGTCAGTTTGGACTTTTAAGTTTTAAAGTATTAATAAATTTGAATAATAAAATAAACAATGCAAAAAGTTTTACAAAATTATAATTTATAAATTATGCAAATCATATACCGAGTTGCATCATTTAATTAATTGAATTTCAAAAAATATTTTGTCTTTAGTAATAACTCGAGTTCAGAATTAGCAAAGTAGCTAACGCGCTGGTCATGGCACTATCAATCAATTTTACATTTATCAGCAATTTTGGAAAAATAATGGGAATATGGAAAGAAGTATTCTTATGTTTTGTAGAACTTGAGAAAATCTATGATAAAGTTTCACGAGAAAAGCTGTAACAGTGTCTAAATAGGTACAGGATTAATGTTTAACTATTGAGTGCCATTAAATTATTTAACTAAAAATGCAATAATTGTGTAAAAGATAACTTAAAGTTTTGAGTTTATTCAACGTTAGTGGTTGGATTCGGCAGAGTTGTGTATTGTCAAAAATTTAATTTATAATTTTATGAAACTGATAATTATAGGATGTGAATTGAGTGGTGGAGTAAAGATAAGCCAAGAAAAACTAAGTTATATTCTGTTTGCAGATGATTTAGTTTTCTTGACAGAAAATAAAAGTAGATTGCCAAAAATGCTAAACAAATTTGAGGCGGAGTGTTCACGCGCCAGTTTGCGGTTTAGCACATCTTAAAACAAAACAATGGTGGTTTTACAATTATTTCTCATTGCACTTTATATGTTATTTTATCCAAACTAATGCAAGTAGAAAAGTTCAAAACAAAGCGATCGTCGGCCAAAATGTGCGTTGACAAGCGGCTAAAATGAAATATCTCCAAAGAAAGGCTGCGATTAAGAGAATAGTTATAGTTAGGAACTCGGATATCAAAAAGTCTTGATATGTCGAGCCAATACTTCTTAAAATTGAGATTAAATTTACGTTGGTTTGGACATGTGTTGAGAATGCCTACGGATAAACGCACACTAAAGGTCTATTTGTCTTAAATAACCTTTAAATAACGAGAATGTAGATTGCGTCGCAGATATGGCGATATTATTAAAATATTTTGCGTTTGAGTTGAGTTTAATTTTAATCTGGTTCAAACCGTTATGAGTGTTCGCGAAGTTTGGAGGTTCAAGATTGTTGGTCTTCAACCTCATCCTTTTTTTTAATAAAAATTAGACTTTAGAAAATTAATTGTTTAATATATTTTAAATAATTCTGGTAGATTATTTTTAATTTTTATAAATTATAATTGACATTAATAAATAAAAATTAATAAAATTAGGTTGTTCAAAAATCTTCAAGCATGCTCTACATAAAAATATTAAAAATATTACATTTTAAAAGTTGTATTATGGCTTAAAATTATTATAGGTTAATTTTTTTGAAAAACATACACTTATCTATTTATATTTTACAATAAATAATTTTTTTATTTTAACATATTTTTAAAATAGCTCAATTTTTTGAGTAGAGTTTGACATGTTACTTAACCACAAGATAAAATATTTAAAAATTGCTTATATATGTTGTGTGTGCCAAAATTTGATATTTGAAAATTAAATTATAAATTGATTTGACCAAACTTTTTAAAATAAATTTAACTTAGTCATCAAAAATATTTTAGAAAACGACTATTAATTATTTTTTATATTTAGATTATTATAAAATTAGTAACGAAGTATTATTTATTTTAAACAATTAACATTTAAAAAATAAATAAACATAAATATGTAATTAGATATATTTTGGAATAAATTATATGTCTTCTAAAGTACAGTACTTTGTAAGAGAATTATTAAAATAAGAAAACAAATTAGATGTATAAATAAAATTAATAAATTTTAATTACATTACACATTAATAAACAGTTTATTTAAATAAAATACATTTTTCCATTTTATGCAAATAACATATAAGCTAATTTAATTAAATATGTTTTGTATTGTAAATTAATTTTTATTTGTTTATTTATTTATCTAATTTGTAATTTTTAATATTAAATTTTGCGTAAAATTATATTATAAAATTGTTAAATTTTATATTGCATATTATTCGTCATTGAAAATATAGTTATAATCTGCCAAACACTGCATTATTTATCAAAAGTTTTTTATTTTTTATTAAATTAAAAATTTATTCCAGCATATAAATTGGCTTTAAAATCTAAAATCAAAATAAACATCAACTTTGCAATAATAGATTGTTTTAATAAATACAATAAAAATTTATCTTCATTAAACTTTAACTTTTAAATAATTTAGAACATATGACTTATATAACATAAGTAATTTTAAATTAACACTTACGAGTTAAGCAAATTTATATATATATTTTTTTATTTTATTTGATAATTATATAAGCAATTTAAAAATGCAGGTTAAAAATAATTCAGTATATATAAAATTTAATTATCAAATAATTTATAAATTTAAACTTATATAAAAATTGTAGAAATTAATATTTTTAAAATATACACTATTGTTTAAAATTAAATAAATAAATTTGGGCCAGTCATTGTAAGAAATATTTTATGTTTATTATTGTATACTAAAAAATTTATAAAATGTTATTTAATATATATATTAAAAAAGTTTATTATAATAAAAAACAAATTTATTTATTTTACGCACTAGTAATTTTTATAACAATTAATTTTAAAAAAGCAATTTCAATATAGATTGCAATTAAAAAAATTTCAAATATACGTCTTCCATCGATTACAAAAATTACTTTTATTTAATTTTAGATTTATTTTAAAATAAATAAAAATTTTATTTTATTACAAATAAATAAAAACGAAATTTGAATTTGTTTAAATTGTTTTAAATGTATTTTATATTAATTCTTATATTTTATTTTGTTTTAAATTAATAATATTTTAAAAATATAATGATTGAATTTCCCAAAATTTTTATTATAAATCTATTTATACGGACGTCTGTAATTTCAATCATAAAATAAAATAATTGATTTAAATCATTTTGTTAATTAAATAATTGTACTCAAAATATTGTCTAATAAAAAATAAATATAATTATTATTAAATTAGATATATATATATAGTTTCCGATAAATACCCAACGTAAACTGTAAAAACAAATTTTCAATAAAATATAAAGTTATAGTTCAAAACTAATTTTTAAATATTTATTTGTCTTTAATAATTTGTCGTTATTCAATTGTTTTAAAATTTTAATCAATTTAATTACAGTTAATAAAATAATTGATAATTTTTTTAATTTGTTATTATATATATAAATTTTACTAAAAATATTTGTCATTTAATCATTAGCTAATTATTTATAACTATTTTAATAAATAAAAAAATTTTATTAGAATAATAAAATTTACACTATGTATATATTATTATTTAATTTACATTTATAAAAAATCGTTATAAAAAGCAAATGTACCATTTACTTTATTTATAATTCTAATATATATACAGTATATATAAAATTTTGTATTGTTTCGATTTACAGCTTCAGTAAAGAATACCAACATTTTTGAAGGCTTAACCAAAGAAACCATAGAGACGCCATACTTAGATTTATACACATTTGCAGCAAAACACTGATTCTCCGGTCGCAAACTCTATTGTCGATTCCTTTCGATCGAATGCATAAGATATACAGTTAAAGTTAAACTTGAATTCGGTTCATCACATCAGCACTGCTTTCAATCTATTCCTTAATTCTATGTCTGAATTTGTTTCGATTAAAATGTATTATAATTTAATAAAACCTTGCAATTTTACATTTTTTGTGTTTAATAATTATTTAAAATTTATATTATGATTAAATCTAAATTTTGTAAAATTAATTTCAGATTTATTATTTTCTTATAAACTTTACACTAAAATATTATTTTAAAAATTTAATTTTATGATTTAAAATTAATCTTATAAAAATTTTTCTAATTTATATTTTATATTTTAAGAATTATATTTCATTAATAAAACTAAACTAAATTAATTTTAAAATAATTCTCGTCGTCTTGCGATACCATTTGTTGATTTTTATTTTTAATCAATTAATGATTTTATCAAAATTATTTAAATTACAGTTTTTATCTATAATTTTTTCTTTTGAAATTGACATAATTATTATTTTAAAATAAATATTTTTATTGTATTTAAATGTAAAAATAATTTCTATTTATTAATTATAAATTTTTTTAACTAAAATTTTTACAATGAATTAAGTTGTGTTATATAATTAAAATTACAATTATTGTAATTACCTACATATAGCGGCATTTCGGTATAAAATGATACTGATGTCATGCCGGTATGACTCGGAGTATACCTTCATACAAGTATAAATTAGAAATAAATAAATTTTTAACAAATAAATAATTATAATTTTTAAAATTATTTAAAAATTAAAATATATTGTTGTGCGAGATTTAAAATAAATTAAAGTAAAGAAAAAATTAAACATTTAAAATTAAATTATTAAAAACATTAAATAAATTAAGTAAAATTATATGTGATCTAATACGGTAAGTAAAATTGCAAATTTAACTGGATGAAATTCTTAATATACTTGAGAATTAAAATATTTTAAAAATTAAATGTCTATAATTATTTACAAAAAAATTATTTTTTATTTTTATGAAGATTCAGTTTGCACTTGTTTTATTAAAAAAAGCAAAGAACACAAAATGTAATTAAACTTTTAAAATCTTAAAAACATGGTAACTTCACAGAAGTGCACAAATAGGAATATCAGTCAATAATAACCATAGTTTGAAAATTTATATTTATAAAATAAATTCATCCTTAAAACTATAAAAAAAAGTTGTTTACTGTGTAAATGCAAATGCATAGATAATTTGTACACAATAAGAAATGTTATCAAAAATAAATCTAATTACCGCGCTAATACTGTAAATTCAATAAACATAAAAAGCAATTAATTAATTTATTTTTATTTCAAATAATTGTTTTAGATAAATTACACCTCAGTCCCATTAACAAAATAAAAGCTAAATTATTTGTTAATTAATCAAAATTTATTTTTGTTAATAAATTAAATTTTAAATAAAGTAATTGTATTATTAATTATCAAAATTTATTATTTGAGATTAATATTTAAATGTTTGCCAATTTTATTATTTAAATTACAAATATACGGTTGTCGCCAAAATTAACTAAAATAACATAACGCAGTTTAATCAAAAGTGCTTGATTATATTAAATTAAAAAATTATAGCATATTGGGACGCAATAATAGTACGAAAAATATTGTCCGATAAAATTACATTTAATTATTATTAAATTATTAATAGATATATATTATCCGAAAAATGCCCAACTAAAACTTTGAAAAGAAATTTTGAATAAAATATAAAGTTATAGTTTATAATAAATTTTTAAATATTTATGGATAATGCGTTTTCCAATTGTTTAAGAATTTTAATCATTTTAATTAAAATATTTATCAAAATTGTTTTTTTAACAGTTTATATATTTTATATAATTAGATTTTTGTTATTTTTTTAATAATTAAAAATTTATCTAAAAATAAAATTTTTAATACAAATATTTAGCAAATGACTAGTGTACTGTTTAAAAATATTTAATATTTTAAATTTCGTTTGATATTGCATGTATTTATTATATTATTTATTAATCATTTGAACGAAAAAATAGAATTTTTTGAAATTTTATAAAAATGTAGAAAATATTGAGAAAACTGTTGAATGCAGTGTTGAAATTATGCTAAAATAGGAAATATATTTAAGTGTATTTTAAGCTAATAAATATGTTGGTGACGTAAAGCTGGCGGATATACCGGTGATAACCACCTACACAAAGCAACTATCACCAATTGTATATTGAGCCGGCTCAAGGCATAGAAGGTACGCAATGTAGTGATGTTTTGAAAATTTAATTTATCATATATGAATTTGACTAAATCATTAGCTTATCATTTATAACTTTTTCAATTAATAACAAATTTTTCTAAAAGAATAAAAATTACAGATTATATAATTTATTTGATAAAGTTTTCATATTTATTACAATTTAATTATTTAAATTACAATTATTTAAATAATTTTGTATTGATTTGATTTACAGTTTCTGCAATGAATAACAAAATATTTTAAGGTCTAATCAATGATAGCATGCAGACGTCATAGTTAGAATGATACACATCTGAAGCAAAACATTGACTCTCCGGTCGCCAACTCTATTGTCAGTTTCTTTCGGACGAATGCATTGAATATACAGTTAAAAAAGACTTGTATTCGGTTCACAACATCAGCACTAAATTCATTCTATTCTTTAATTTTATGTCTAATTTTGTTTACTCCAAAATGTATTAAAATTGAAATTTAACATTTTTAAAGTTTAATAATTATTAAAAAATTTATATTATAATTAACCCCAAATTTGTTAAAATTAATTAAATATTTTCTATAAATTTTACAATAAAGTTTTACACAAAACAATATAATTTTATTATTTAAAATTAAAATTTGCAAAATAAATTTTAGAATTAAAAACAAACAAAGAAAAATAAAACGAATATACATTTTAAATATATTTTTCAATAATAATTCTTCATTTATATAACTAATCTAATCTAATTTAAATTAAAATAATATTTTTTGGTTTTAATATTCCATTTGTTAATTTTTATTTTTAATCAATTAATGAATTTAACAAAATTATTTAAGTTACAGTTTTTAACTTTTATTTACTTTTTGAAATAAACATAATTATTCTTTTAAAATAACTATTTTTATATTATTTAATGGTAAAATTTTTTTTATTTATTAATTTTAAATTTTTTTAATCAAATATCTTTTACAATGAATTATGTTGTGTTATAATCAACAGCACAATTATTATAATACACTACATATGCTGCTATTAAGTGAGGTTGATTCAATAACTTTATGCCTTGGAGTATAACGGCATGCCGGTATAATTGAAGAAAAATAAGGTGCTAACAAATTATAGTAGCTTATATTTTTATACATCAGTTACCGGAGATAATTATTTAAATTTAATTAAGTATAAAATGTTGCCATTTATTCAGCAAGATTTATTAAATTAAAAAAAAATTGAATTTAGCTTCAAGATGGTGCTCCAGCACATTATTCCCATTATTATTAAATGTCGTGTATTCTGTTATCACTCGTAAAGTTAAGTATATGAAAATTTATAGTAATTGACGATGGACAAATGTAGTGCATCTTACTAATTATTGTTTAATTTAATCAATGTTGTGCCAATAATTTATCTTGTTTTATTTAGTGGTAAAAATAATTATAAAACTTACGTCATAGCAATACATTGAATACATAGCATATCACTGTATTGCCTCTAACGATGATGCATAGGCAAACAAATTTTAAAATTAAGGAGCATTACCGCTAATGTTAAAATATAGGCAGACAAGGTTTAAGTCGCAGAGAAGAATGGTCGCACCTTTCTCTTTCTCCCTTTCTCTCTCTCTCTCTCTCTCTTTCTCACTTTTTCTCTCTTTCTCTTTCTCTCTCTTTCTCTACCGTTTAAATTAATTTTTTAAAATTTTAATTTTATATTTGGTTTTGATTTTATTAAAAAATATAAAAAGTAAGTTTTGTTTAAATTTACGTAAGTTTTAGTTGGGGCGATAGTGTGCGTTGGCTGAAAATCCAAACGTGCCGCTCAAAAGTTTGGTCTCCAGTTTCTATAAACCGAATCGCTTATTAGTTGCGTTCTCATCTTTCAGGGTTCAAACTTGTGTTTCGACTTCGGTTCGGAAGTCGTTGGCTAGGAGTTCACCTTACCACAACATCGTCGACAACAACAGTAGCATCAACAAAACCAAAACTTATTTGACAAAACAAAAGATAAAAGATGATTATAACGTAAATCGGGAAACGTGCGAAACCGCAATGTTTAGGAACGTGTGGAACTGGCGAACGATACGGAATGAGAAAAGACGAACGTTTGGCCGGATCTGGAGACGAATGAGATAAACGCTGTAATATAGACTAAAAAATTTAATTTAATTTTTTTTTTAATTTTAATATTTGATATAATGAATAAATAATTTTATATATAAAATCCTGAATTGTGAAATTTTTTATCCATTAGTTTTTACATTTTAAATAAAATTAAAAAGAAAAAATATATATTAAAATAATGCAAAAAAATTAATCATAAATTTACATTTAAAACATTTTCTAGAATTGATAAATATTTATTATGTAAATTATTTCATATTAAAAAATTTCAAATCTAGTAAACTAGTGGGGCTATTCACTATATTTAAAATAGAATAAGTTTGATAATTAAATAATTTAATTTAATTTAAAATTATATTGCAACAATTTAATATATAAACTCATTTATAACTTGAATGCATAATTATATTGCTGTCTTGTTCATTTCACAAATTCAATTAAATAAACATGTTAACATTTAATTTAGAGATATTAAATAAAATAATTTGCATAACAATTAGTAAAATTAGCAAAAAAATGTCAAGATTTTAATCTAACCAAAATATTTAAAGAGTATAAAATTGTTTTGCTATAAAATTAATAAATTACAAAACCTCAAAACTTACAAAAAAGCTAATTTTTTGTATATTTATAAAAAGTTAGTTGTGACAATTTTTGATAATGATTAGAAACTTTTAAACAATTTTTTTCTAATTTTATTTATGCAAATATAATATTTTTATTAATAATTTTATTTAATATATTATATAGTAGCTTAATTTTATTTTATCTTTATGCTACAATTATACTATTATTTTTATTTATTTACAACAAATTAATATTATTGTTTATTTTAATATGTATTTTATTCATATGTTTGAATTATATTTTCTATATTATATAAAATAAAGTTTTTGTTTAATTTAATTAATTTATAAATATTTCCAGCGAAATTATATAAATACAATTTATATTTTAAACTTAAAAAGTTATTTAAAAACGGGTTTTTTCTAAATTAAAAAATAGAATTTAGTTTGAGACTACTAATTTTTATTATTATTATACTCACAATAAGTTTATTTTCGGTGCCCACGGGATTTTACAAAAACATTATTATTTTTAAATCCAACTATTAACATATAAATTAATTATCTATATAATGTCCGCCAATGGGGGTGTTTAAGAGAGTTTTTACATAATAATTTATATAATCAGTATTACGTGAAAATTAAAGCTATTTAATTAATACTTATGAAAAGTGAACATAGTTTTTATTTAATTTAAATTTACAGTCAATATGAGAAATGTTAATTATATATTATTAATAATATTATTCTAAAAAATTACAGTTTCTAAAAGTAAGATATAAACTGTTATTTTGTAGATAATTTTTATAATTATATATAAATGTGTTAATTTCACTATACTGTAATTAAAAATTATATTAAAATTATATCTAAATATCAAATGTTGTAAATTTTATGTTAATTTTTTTAAATTAAAAAGATAATGAAAATTTTTAAATAAAAACCCCCCTAAACACCCCCATTGGCGGACAAAATACAAAAAATTGATTTCTTTGTTATTATGTGTTTTTTAAAACAATAATAATTTTTTTAATTTCTATAGGCACCGAAAATAAAATCATTGTCAGTTTGAGCCAGGACTAATATATGTACGCGACAAAAGTTTAAATTTACGGTAAATTTTAAGATAATTAGACACCAATAATCAGAAAATAAATGTAACAAATAAAAAATTATAAGTTAATGACATAAAGACATGATCTGCAAATGACCTAAAGACAAGACTTGATTTTAAGCTTGTTACTTTGCAAACAATTGGATTAAAATTTTAAGCTAATGTTTGCAGAGCGACAAAAGTTTTGATTCGCTGTTTTAATTTGCGCCTAAATTTTTCTGAACTGAAAAGTAAAAGTAATTTAAATTTGTTTTTGATTTTAAATTACTTTAGTTTTGTGTTTTGATAAGTTTTAGTGCAAAATGGGAAAAAATAAAGAACTTTTGCCCGAAGAAAGAGCACAAATTAAAATTTTACGTCAAGTAAACCCGAATTGGTCAGGAGACCGAATCGGGTACAAAATTCATCGCTCGGCCAGCACTGTAAACCGGTTCCTTAAAGACCCGGAAAATTATGGCAAATTTTCCCGAAGTGATCGGCCCCGGGCTATTTCTGATTGGAAGCGCCGTCGTGTATCTGACATTGCCGGCCGCAGAAAATTAAGTTCTAAGGACATTTTGGCCAAATTGCATTTAAATTGCACGGTCCGGACTGTTCAACGTGTTTTAACCTCTGACCCAAACCTCAAATGGTCTAAAATGGTCAGCAAACCCTCATTGACCAATAGGCATAAAACTGAGCGTTTAAACTTTGGCTTAAATCACGTCACCGGGGCTACCGAGTGGCGCAAAATTGTCTTTTCCGACGAAAAAAAGTTTAATTTAGATGGCCCAGATGGGATTAGGTTTTATTGGCAAGACTTGCGTAAAGAAAAAGAAGTAATGTCAAAAAGGGGATTTGGCGGGGGATCGGTTATAGTTTGGGCAGGTGTTGGCTACTTAAGTAAAACCGATATTGTCTTCATTTCTGGCAAAATAAATTCACTGCAATTTTAGGACATCATCGGAGATCTACTTTTGCCCAAAGGTCCCTTATTGGCCAAAGTACCCTGGACATTTCAACAAGACAACGCCTCTTTGCATACTTCGGCCAGCACTCGGGAGTGGTTTCGGGTCAATGGAGTCAAAGTTTTACCATGGCCAGCTTGTAGTCCTGACTTAAACCCCATTGAGAATTTTTGGGGATGGTTTATTCGAAGAGTTTACCGAAATAGCCGGCAATTTGATAACAAACCGCAACTTTAACAAGCAATTACAGAAGCTTGGTTAGAAGTTCCGGTACTAATTTTTCAAAGTTTAATTGAGTCAATGTCAACTTGAATGAAGTCAATACTTCTATCCCGCGGCAATCCGACAAAATATTAACAATTAAAATTAATTTTATTTACCCGAATCTAAACTTATGTCATCGAGTTTAATTTTAAAATTTATTATTTTTAATTTATACCGATAATTGTATTTATATTTTTATATTATTTATATTTTTTGAAATTAAAATTATATTTTTAATGTTTATTTATTGGGAAAATTAAATTGTGTAAATTTGGCGGCTAAATATCTTAAATTTTACGGTAAATCTAAACTTTGTTGTACAATTGTATAATTATGATGTTTAATTTAAATTTAATTTTTGATATCGATTTCTAAATTACATTATATTCAAAAATTTCATCTTGTATTTGTTTTTTAACCTTAATTTTTTATAATTATGTAAGGCCAGATGAAAAATAAAAATTAACACATATTACATGTCCGGGAAGCTAATGCAGAAAGATTACACTAATAGCGCGTGCAAATTACTTATTTGTCATTTTTGATTAACTGATTTTTGATTAGCTATAAATATGGTGATTTATATTTGATGTACTAAATATTTGATATTTTAATATTTTGTCCATGAGTAAAATTGAAATTCAACTAAAGTTAAAAAATGTTTTGCATTTTGTTTAAAACTCAGTAATTTTTAATTTTTAGAAAACCTTATTTAAATACTTTGTTTCAATATATATATATTAATATCACTTTATATATTACGAAGAATACACTTTTTTATATTTCAAAAACAAATATTACCTTAAAAATTAAAAAAAAATTTATTTAAAAAATAAAATATATAAATATTTAATATTGTAATTTATATATTATGTAGCAAATTAAAATAAATCAAATTATTACTGATTATTAAGTTTTCTATAAACTTACGTATTTCAACTTTAAATTTATCTGACTTACTGTTCATAATTTTTTATAATTGAATTATAAAAACAAATTTTAATTAAAGTACAATTTATAAGTTAGTTTTTAAAATTCTTTTGTTACATTAATTTAATTCACCCAAATTTATAAACAAATGGGATAAGGCACAAACAATCATATTAACAAAACAATTTTTAAAAATAACATAAACTATACTTTAGTTAAATTTTGTTTTTATAATTTAATTATTAAAAAAAACATCAACAGTAACTCGGATGTTTTTTAACTAACATGTTTTTTATAGTTTAAATAATTTATATTATATCCAATTACAAAATGTTTCCATAAGTAATGCGACACAATATTAAATTATTAAACTATTTCAAATAATCAGTTTAAGTATTTACTAAAAAAATTTTAAATAATTTTAAAACTAAACTAAAAATGCTAAATATTTAAAGGCTGTTCTCTAAAATTAATTAATTAAAGAAAATAGTAATTGATTAATTATTTTATTTAATCTGCTAATGTTGAGAAACGTGTAATTAATAAATTTTAAAATAATCTTATTAAATGTTGTTTAAAATCAATTTAACTAAAGCTTAATAAACTAAATTTAGTAATTTAAATAATTTATTATTTATACTACAATTATTGAAATTTAATTATCTACGTATATAGCTCGGGAAAAAGTCTTATAGTACATTTTATAGCAAACTAAATTTTTTAAATATATAATTTTAAATTAAAAATATTGCGTGAATTTTGATTTATTAAAACTTATCGTACAGTTCCTGAAATTCGAAAGTAATGTAGAATTTTGCGATTAAGTAAACTTTCATTGCAGGATAGCTTGTATATTTTTAATGATTAAATAATAATTTATATTGATATTCAACTTGAAATAAGAATAAATTTTTTAAAATCGGTGTTTATATAAATTATTTTGATTAATAACCATAGTTTAAAATAAAAAATAAATTCATTGACTCTAAGTTTGGAATAAATTTATTAAAATATATTAAATTATAATGAACAAGTACTAATTTTTAAAATTATTTATATCAAACTTTTATATACTTTTGTAATTTTTACTTTTAAACTTGAATATGAATATAATTCTCATTTTATTTCAAATTAACGTTTAAAAATAAAATGTACAAGCTGAACAATTTATATGTTTGCTTTAAATAGCAAAATTTAACATTACTTTCGAATTTCAGTAACTGTACACTGTTATAATGTTTTTTGCTATTTAAAATTTAATATAATATAATTATTTTATTTTATTTTTAATTAAGTTAAGATGGATTTTATTTTGAGCAAAACTAAAAACCAAAACACGAAACTAATTTTATTTTAAATCAAATTATTACTTTAGATTAATATTTTTATTAAATTAAGATTTTAACAATTATAGATTTATAATTCTTTCATGTTTAATTTTAAATCAAAAATGCTAATTGAATTTTGAAGTATTACATCTTATCTTATACTGTTATAATGTTTTATGATATTTAAAATTTAATATATTATATTTATTTTAATTTATTTTTAATTAAAAACAAAAATATTTAATTTTGAGCAAAACTAAAAAACAAAACACGAAACAATGCCTTGAACAAAAATCTCGCATTTAGCGCGTGTGACAGTAAAACTGACATTTGCTGTATTGCTTTAATGCTACAAACAAGGCGTATATTGAGAACTATGAAACACATACTCGCATAAATACATAAAGAAGAAACATATACTGAAAGCATTAAATTACATTTTCAAATTTTATTATCCGGTCTCTATACCAACTACAAGACTCGATCTCGTTACCCAACCTTTATATCCAACTTTATACCCGATTTCCGTACACGATTTTTATACCAGACATCAAAAAGCAAATTTTATTAAATTTATATGTATTATCATTTGTAATCACATGAGAAAAATTTAGATATAAATTTAAGTATTAAAGTTGGCAATGGATTTATAATATGTAAATAAACTATGAAATTTGGGTTTAAAAATCGTGTATGAAATTGAGACATTATATTCGGATATGAATATCAAGTATCTTAGATGGGTAAGGAAGTTGGATATGAAAGTTGAATGGTGGTATGAAAGTTAGGTATGGAATAGATTTCTCAATATATACATGACTTAAACTTTGAAAACACATTTTGAATAAAATAAAAAATTATATTTTAAAACTTATTTTTAATATTACGAGTTATCGCGCTATCCAATTGTTAAATTATTTTTGTTAATTCAATTATTATTTTTACCAAAATGATTTTTCTAACAGTTTATATATTTTAATAAACTTCTATTTTGATCTAGTACACAAAATTTTAATAATTGTCTACCAAAAATGTATTAAAATTAAACTGTTCAGTTTGGTTTATATTAAATTCTGCGCTAAAATTAAACTAAATGATTTAAAAAATAAATTTTATACTAAAAATAGCCAGTAAAAATTAGTGTACTGTTTACTAATTTTAAAATTTTAAGTTTTGCTTGATATTGCATTGATCTATTACATTTTTAATTAATTATCTGGTTGTAAAAATATAGTTTTTTTCGAAGTTTTCTAAAAATGTAGTAAGTGGTAAGTATAGTTGTAAAATGCAGAGTTGAAATTATAAATAAATGGTAAATTTATTAAATTTTAATTTAAGCTGATAATTATGTTAGAGACGGACAGCTAGTCAGCAAAACTAGTGTCAGTCATAAAGCCTATACATCCTTAGCTAAAGTCAAACACAAAAACACATATAAAAGCAATTGTAATGTAAAACAAATAATAACAAATAATCAAATAATAAATAGAGTTTTAAGGTGGAGGTTATCGTTTAGCTGTTACTTTCAATGTTTATAATTAAAATAAAGTTGTTTTCAATTTATACGTTGAGTGCAATACTTTTGCTGAATGCATTTAAAGCTTTCGGTGCACACCTTTTGCACCATTTGCCAATATACCGGTGAATATCACCAACACCAAAAAAAACTATCAACAATTGTGTTTTAATCAGGAACACCGCAAAAAAGGCAATTAACATTGTTATTTTTTTAGACTAAAATTTATTAAAATTTTTAAACGTATATTAAATATTATAAAATCGAAAACATTTGTCTTATATAGTAAAGTTAAAATTAAAATGATAAATATAATATAATTTGTTTGAAAAAGGCCCCAATGATTTATTTAAATTGTATAATAAAAGAAAAATTATTTATAATTAAAATTTGCAAAATAATTTTTAAAAATATTAAAAATATAGAAATATTAAAAATTCTTAATTTATTTTTCAACTATAATATTTCATCTATAAAACTAACCTAAATTAAATTTAAATTTTTTTTTGTAATCCGGATAATTCATGTCGATTTTTATTTTTAATCAATTAATGATTTTAGTAAAATTATTTAATTTACAATTTTTATTTTTAATTTTTTTTTGGAAATAACATTATTATTTTTAAATAAATATTTTTTTATTATTTAAATGTAAATTAAATTTTATTTATTAATTATAGACCTTTCTTAACAGAAAGGAGGTATCCGTCGAGAAATAGGGAACAAAAATTTTTTAAACCCTTTAATGTTAAAAGAATAGGCAATTTGATTAATCTTATTTAGAACTTTTCCGTTTAAAATGAAACGAAATTCTAAAATCAGGTCATGTAAAGACTGAAAAACTGAATCAAACGACATCAATTTTATCTTCGGAAAATAATGGGAAAGTTGTCATTTTTATAAAGATTTTTTTTTTCAATAATAAGTTTAGTAGCGGTAATAATAATAATAAATTTATAGTAATCAAATTATTTGTTTTCAAAATTAAACAAGTAAAAGTTGATTAACAATAATGTGATTACTATAAAATTACTCAAATAAATAATAAGTTAAAAATATAATACTTAAGTTAGAATTGATTTGTGAATGTATTTTGAGTTAAGATATTCTTAGGAAACCGCTACTAAACTTATTATCAAAAAAAATCTTTATGTACATGCTTTACATAGCACTTGCATCAATTGTCTACATAAAATGTGGTGCATTAAAATAGATTGTTACGTTTGGCCGGATGACTCTTTTTACAATAAATTAGTTTGTGTTATTACATCAAAATTACAATTAGCGTAATAACCTACATATAGCAGTGTGCCGATATAAAGTGTATTGATATCATTCCGTTATGCCTCAGAGTATACCGGCAAGCCATTTGAACATGGAAAATTAGTTTTTAACAAATGACTAACTATACTTTTTTCTTGTATTTTTATAAAATATAAATTATTTTAGTAAAATATATTTTTAATTTATTTGTATTTAATAAAGTGTACATTTTACTATAATATATTTATAATTCAAAGATATATAAAAAATTGTTTGTATCGTTTCAAATTACAGCTTTCTGTAATAAATAACAGCATATTTGGAGACCAATCCAACGTTTACCAATGACAACATACAAAAGCTATTGTTAGTTTTATACACCTCCGCAGAAAAACAATGACGTTCCGGTTCCCAACACTATTGTCAACGCCTTTCGGTAAAATGTAAAGGATATACAGTTAAAGACATAATTAAATTTGGTTCACGATATCAGCACTGCTTTGATTTTTCCCATAATTCTTTGTCTAAATTTGTTTTTATTAAAATTAATTAAAATTAGATAAAAGTTTGCATTTAAACATTTTTTGTGTTTAGCAATTATTTACAATTTATATTATGATTAACTATAAATTTGGTAAAATTAATTTTTTATTTATTATTTTAGACTAAAGTATTACACAAAACAATATATTAATAAATCAATTATTTAAAATTAAATTTTGCCAAATATATTTTAGAAATAAAAACAAATAAAAAAAACGAAAAAACATATCTAATTTATTTTTAAAACAATAATTTTTTATTTATAAAACTAATCTAATCTAATTTAAATTAAAACTATTGGACACCATTTATTAATTTTTATTTTTAATAAATTAATGTATTTAACCAAATTATTTAAATTACAGTTTTTATCTTTTATTTATTTTTTAAAAAATAAACATTATTTTTTTAAACTAATTATTTTTATAATATTTAATTATTTAATTGTAAAAATAATTTTTATTAATTAATTATAGATTTTTTTAAATTAAATATCTTTTATAATAAATTATGTTGTGTTATAATCATAAACACAATTATCATAATACCCTACATATAGCGGTATCTTGTTATAAAATGATGTTAATTTCATACCTTTATGTCTTGTAGTACAACGGCATTCCGGTATAAGCAAAGAAAAATAAGATTTTTAACAAAATATTAAAAAATTAATTTTTAATTAATGTGTTTAATTACTAAAATTAAAATATAATTTGTGCGAGTTTTAAAATAATTAAAACTAGCAAAATATCAAATATTAAATATTAAAAAATTAAAAATATTAAATAAATTAAATAAACATAATAGAATATAAGATAAATATTTAAATTTTTAATACATTTTCAGAAAAAAATGTATATATAAATTTGATCTGCACCACCCCCACCCCCACCCCTAATTTTATTACTTAGAAGTCTATTCAGATAGACGTCTGATATGTCACTTATAAAATAAAATAATTGATTTAAATAATTTTATGAATTAAATAATAGTACGAAAAATATTGTCCGATAAAATAAAATTAAATGATTATTAAATTATTAATAGATATATATTTTCCCAAAAATATCTAAATAAAACTTTGAAAACAAATTTTGATTAAAATAAAAAGTTATTATTTATAAATGATTTTTAAATATTTATAGATATTGCGCTATCCAATTGTTTAAGAATTTTAATAATTTTAATTAACATGTTTATCAAAATTATTTTTCTAGCAGTTTATATATTTTATTTATTTAAATTTTAATTATTTGTTAAATAAATAAAATTATTTTTACTGTTTACTAATTTTAATACTTTAAATTTTGTTTGATCATACAATGTGCTATTGTATTATTAATATTTACTAATAATTTTTTTGTAAAAAATAGTATTTTTTGATTTTAGAAAAGTGTAGTACAGTCAAAACTTGTAGAAAGTGTGGTACAAAACCAAAATTGGGCAATTAAACTAAATTAATTTTAAAATAATTTATCCTCACCTCAGAGAACCCATATGTTGATTTTTATTTTTAATCAATTAATGATTTTATCAAAATTATTTAAATTACATTTTTTATTTTTTTGGAATTAACATAAATATTATTTTAAAATAAATATTTTTATATTATATAAATGTAAAAATAATTTTTATTTATTAATTATAAATATTTTTAACCAAAATTTTTTACAATGAATTAGATTGTGTTATATAAACAAAAATACAATTATCTTTATAACCTACATATAGCGGCATTTCGTTATAAAATGAGACTGTTTTCATGTTGGTATGCCTTGGAGTATACCATCATGGAAGTATAAATTAGAAAAAATAGTAAATTTTTAAAAAATGACAAAATATAATTTTAAAATTATTTTGAAATTAAAATAGTTGTTGCGCGAGATTTAAATTAAATTAAATTAAATCAAAAATTAAACATTTAATATTATAATATTAAAAACATTAAATAAATTAATTAAAACTATATGTTACTTAATACGGTAAGTAAAATTATTGTGTATATTTAACTGGATGAAATTCTTATTAAACTTGAGCATTAAAATATTTTAAAAATTAAATGTCTATAATTATGTATAAACAAATTATTTTCTATTCATTTTTTATTTGGATTTTTATATAGATTCAATATGCACTTGTGTTAATAATATATTTTTAAATATATTGTCTGCGTTTATGTTGATATCATGACTATCCACATACTGTCACAAATGAGAAATTTAAAAAAAGCAAAGAATAAAAATGCAATTAAACTTTTAAAATCTTAAAAACAAAGTAACTTCGTGGAAGTGCACAAATAGGAATATCAGTCAATAATAGTCATATATTGGAATTTTATATTTATAAAAAAAATTTTGTTCGTAAAACTACAAAGGAAGAAATTGTTTACTGTGTACATGCAACTGCATAGTTAATCTGTACACAATAGAAAATGTTAACAAAAATGAGTATACACAAAAATATACCGAATTGCCGCGCTAATTTTCTATATTCTATAAACATAAAAAGCAATTAATTTATTCATTTATGTTTATTTCAAATCATTGTTTTCTAAAACTTATATTTAAATCTATTTAACAAAATTGCACCCAAATTTTTTTGTTAATTAATTAAAATATATAGGTTTTAATAAATTACATTTGAACAACTTTTTAATAAAGTAATCGTATTATTAATTATAAAAACTAATTATTTAATAATAATATTTGAATTTTTGTCAATTTTATTATTTAAATTACAAATATACGTTTGTTGCCAAAATTAACTAAAATACCAAAACGCAAAATTTTAAAATATGAAAATTATTTAATGCAATATTTAATGAAATAAGTATAATTTAATTTTTTAATTTTAAAATAGAGCAATTTTAAACTGTAATATAATTCTAAATTGCAATATTTGTTACTCATACAATTTGAGCATTGTTAGTTGTATTTATTAAAATAAAATTTACTAAAATAAATTTTAAATTAAAAGTTAGTTATAATTGTAAAAATCTCCAAATTTATCAATTATATTGCATTTATCTTCATTACAATATATTACATATTACAATTAGTATAAAAAACAAGAGCTTTTGATCAAAAGTTTAGATAAAGTTTTTATTTGTAAGATGTTTATTTCAATAAATTAAACTTTGCGTAAAAATACTTTTTTCGGTGTGTTAGTATTGTGTAGCAGGCGGCTGTAAAATAAAGTTTCAGGGAAATAATAAAAAAATTTTTACAACTATAGATAAATTTAATATATTAAATTAAAAGTTATAAAAATTTATTTGTTTGAAAATACATTTATATCAAATAATACTAATATTAATAATATTAATTTTATGAATTTAGAAATGTTTTTAAATTTTGATTCTTCTTTATTGTTTTACATTTTGCTCTCCTTGATTAAATATATTGCAAAATACTATACAAATTTGTTAAAAATATAATTGGTAATTTATAAAATATTTTAATTTTATTAAAAAAGTAGGAGATCTTTAGGGGTTGTTAAGAGTTATTAGGGGTTGTTATTGGTTGTTAAATTTTGTTAGATGTTATTAAAGTAAAGGTTGTTAAGAGTTGTTTAGGTAGGGGTTGTTAGGGGTTGTTAAGGGTTGTTAGGGGTTGTTTAGGGGTAGTTCTATAAGGAGTGTTAAAGGTTGATCAATAAGAGTTGTTAAATTAGAGGTTGTTAATAGTTGTTTAGGGGTTGTTCAATAAAGGTTGACAAAGTAGGGGTTGTTAGGAGTTGTTAAGGTTTGTTTAAGAGTTATTATATAGAGGTTGTTAGGGGTTGTTCATTAGGTTTTGTTAAAGTAGGGGTTGTCTCAGATTGTCAAAGCAGAGTAGTATATAAAGAGGCTTTTCATTAATCTTGACCGCCGTATTTTTTGAATAACTTTTTAATGAATAAAGATAATTTAATTCT
>JAQFXP010000045.1:0-58061 GCA_034693685.1 Belba bartosi | reverse complement strand
CTCAATTAACTAAAAATGAATACACGAGATAGTGAGAAAAAGAGAGAGAGAGAGAGAGAGAGAGAGAGAGCAGGAGAGATAACAAAAGAGAAAGAGCAGGAGAGAGAGAATGGGGGAAAGAGAGAGAATGGGGGAGAGAGAGAGAGAATGGGAGAGAGAGAGAGAGAGAGAGAGAGAGAGAATGGGGAGAGAGAGAGAGAATGGGGGAGAGAGAGAGAATGGGGGGAGAGAGAGAATGGGGAGAGAGAAAGAGAGAGAGAGAAAGAGAGAGAATGGAGAGAGAGTTGAAATTATTGTTTTTGCAGAGATTGAACGAAATGATGAGAATTAAGTGATAAGTAAAAACGTATAATAGTTATACTGTAATGGGTATAGATTATGTACTGTAATATAAGTTATAATATATAGTTTGGAGCATTAAACCCGTGCTTCGTATTGGGGTTCAAGGGCAGTGCGAACAACATCTCTTCAACACCACTGCTCATGCATAGCACCTCCGAACAGCACAATGACCTGATAAATGTCGTCTTTAAATCAAACCAATTCATAAAAACTCGTTTCCAATGATATTTCAATACCTCTACTTTGAATTCAACTGAACTCATCCCTCAATTCAATTCCAAACATTTACAGGTATTGCAAAACACTGTTATGTGAACTAACTCTAGAATTTTAAAACTTAAAAATATTGATTAAAAGGTACAAAAAATCCAAAGTTTGTCACAAAATTCTTAAACCCATTGTAATGCAGTTATAGAGTTTTATAGAGAATTAGAATGAGACAAATGGTTATTGTTATGATATTGTGGCGAAAACGGCATAAGTTTTGGACATTGACCTGATTATGAATCGGTAAAGAAGTAAAGCTAAGAATATTCCGAACGTAACTAATATCCAGACATACAGTACACAGCTATAGAGCTAAAGTAGCTATGGGAGCGGTCACAGTAGGTCAGTGATGTTGTAGGTGTGGAGCAGAGGTGATTGTAGAGTAAAAAAGGGGCTCTAACTCAGGCATAAGAGTTGTCCTAAAAAGAAAGTCGTAAAATGCAGTTGGACAGAGGCCAGATGGTTGAGAGGTTGAGCTGGTTGGGCACAATCCGGACAACATATTTTTTACATCTCTTGACTTTTTGTAGTTCAAAATTTTTTATAGCTTTTATGTCTAACATTAGCGAAGTTGCATAATATGAAGAAAAACAAGTCGAGTGACCCAACAAACCAATCCTATAGAGCCCTCAAAACTGGTAGAACCACATGCCATGCCATCCATGCCTGGCTATGCCGGCCAACTAAGTCTAACCTTTTTTCTATGCTGTAATCAGACGCAGACGACATTACATTGTCAATACAAACCCTATTCAATAATTTCAATTTATGTTTCGACTAAAACTTTTTTTCAATGTTAAAAATTACTTTTAGGCTATTCTGAAATATTTCTTAAGAATAAATAAAAAACTGCATTAAAATTCTCACAATAAGAGCAATGTATGAAATAAATTAATAATTAATTATAAATATGAATAGTTATATAATGATTCATAGGTACATTACATGAAATATAATAATTAATTAAGCATTGTCATTCGTTTGTTGCCATAAAAATAAACTTTTAGTCAAGATTTAATGCCTTGTTAAATTAATAATATGTGTAAGTTAAAGGCGTATAATTTTACTTAAAAGCTTTAACATAAAATATTAAGCAATTTTAATTTTACTAACAAATAAATAGACTCACTAAGATTAAACAGTAAGTTATATGAACACTTTGTTTCTTAAAAATAATATTCTGATCTCTAGATGTGACTCTTTATTATAGAACTTGGTTACTGTATATAATAAATTTGTTTTAAATGCAAAACAACATAACTCAATAGAGAAAACTAGAAAAATAATTAGTAAAATAATTATGGGAATCTGCAGATCAGTGTTAGCATTGAATTTTAAATCACTTTTATCCTGAGGCTCGAGTGACTAACTCTTAAAAAAATTCATAACTTGTTCTTTCAAACACTTAATTCTTACTGTATTTTATGTGAAATGTTTTCAATAATAAATTCTAACTTTTGTCATCAATTTCAACTTAAATTAAAATTTTTCCAACAAAAACTGAAAAAGGTATAAAATATACTCTAAAACATAAAGTATCTTATAAAATAGAACAATTGTAAAATAACTGTAAAAACTAAAAATAAATATTTAGAATAAAATGAAAAGTTTTAGATTTAGATGAAAAATATATCAAAAGAAATCATATTAAAAATCCATTTATTAGTTAATTGTGCAAATTTAAATAATTTTAGCAAGGAAAATAATGTAATTCAAATCTTGGAATAATAAATGCAGTATTTGAAAAATAACTGTTTTATTAATATTTAGTTCAATTCTGTTCAAAAACTGTTATAAACAAAATAATATGTAAAATAACTACTTCTTAGCACCAAAAATTATACAAAACTCGATCAGCATCAAAATACCAAGCCGAAATCTAAACATAAAATATAAGAATCATCTTTAATGTTTAACAAACAAAAATTAAACAAATTAAAAAAATATTTTTTCCTGACAACAAAAGTCTCAAATTGTCACAAAAATGATATAATCGAAAGCCGACCGAATCCTCCCAACTCCTATCAAAGACTTTAGATTTGAAATGAAAAATTAAAAAATAATTTTGAATTGAAAAGAATTGCGTGAATACGTCGATCAAAGTTAGAGTATTGCTCCGAAAAACCGAAGAATTGCATCAAAACTTTCCTCATATTAACAGATTTAAGGTAAGACTAGCAGAAAGTTAACGAACGCTTGTTTTAGAAAAAAATATCATTACTTTAAAGGCAGTGATGGATATGTGGAGAAAGTAGTTGAGAGCAGCTGAACGGATGCGACTAATTATTACGACAAATAAATCTAAGAAAAGTAGTTTTAAAGCATATCATAGAAGACATAATTTGATTTGACGTCTGAATACAAGTTAAAATAAGTTTATGAATAAATAAATAATACTTTTGTGTATATTGTGTAAAAGTATGAGTGAGTAATATATACTGTACAGTAGAATGAGTAAATACTGTTCGCTGATAGATTGGGCGCTCTGGGAGTCCCTGGGTGCCGGTGCCATTAGATCGAGCACTTATGCAAAATGTTAGAAATGCATAAAACTGTTAAAATGTAGAGAAATGATAGCGAAGACGAACGCAGGACAAAGACGAGAGGGGTATCAATACAGGTATGTGAGGGGAAAGACAAAGACCTGAGTCAAGGTCAAGAAAAGTGAGAGCGAGGCATAGGCAGAGGCAGCTAAGACTTTGCAGGTGTGTTGGCTAATTAGCAGGAAAGTGGTTTGACTGCTTTCCACAAATTGCATCGGGTTTAGTGACCTACACTCCAACGTCACCTCACGTCCTACTGGTACACTCACCGCCTATTCCAACCACTTTCTCCACTCTCTGCTGGCCCTCATCACCACTCTTTCGACTATATTTTCGACTTTAATTCCATTTTCGACAATTAACTAATTGTATATAAATTGGACCAAACTATGAGCATTGGATTTGAGAATAACACAATAGAAAAGTGATCCCTCATTGTGGCTCTGATTGTGAGTTATGTTGATTCGGCAAATGTGCCGCAAACTGGGGAGAAGTGGATCTCTCCGGGGGAGGAGTCCCGCAATATAACTGGTCTACTCTCTGGGCTCTCTTGGTATAGCCTCAGTCACTGGAGTAGTGAAAGTGGAAAAGTTGAGCACAAGAGCACCAGTAGTTCTAGAGTAGATATATTAGTTCGGTTTGGTTTAGCGGACTTTGAAAAGGTGCCCAACTCTGGCAACAAGTGCTTCGCTATTAACTCACATAAAGTTTTCTATCGAAACGAGTTATACATTCATTGCATTCATTGTGTTTCGGATTCACTTGTATTCTAAACTTGACTCAACTCTCGTTAATAGACAAACCGTAAAAAGTTTTCCATTAATTTCGATTTGGCGTCAATATGCCCAAAGCCTTTCTCATCCGCAAGAAGTGTTCGGGTTCGGGACGCGACCACTGGAGGCCAGTCACGCCTCCGCCCAGTCCTGACGACGACGAAGACGACGTTTGTGTTAAAAAGGATACTTCAAAACAAAATGGGATTATCGCGAATCAAAGCAAAGATATGCCGCTTAAGATTGACCACTCATCGGATCATTCCTTCAGCCCATCATATAGTGGAGTCATATTGTCTTCGCCCTCCAGTTGTTGTACCAGTGATAGTGATAATGACTTCAGAGGTATTGTATTGTTCAGTTTATTAAATCTATTTTTTTATCTCATAATTAGTTAGAGAGTATTAGAATTTTTGCAATAAATTATTAATATAAACTATTCGGGTTCCAGAATTCGATAGTAAGAGTTATTCACTATTTCAATATTGAAGTGATAGTACTGTAATTGAGTTAACTGACTTGTATTATATATTTAAATATAAAACTATATACGAGTATAGACTATAGAAGTGTTGGTCTATAAACTATTGGCGAACTGAAGGTCTTTTCTGTCAATCGGTTGGGTTTATAATGTTTTGACTTAAGCTTTCAAAAGCTTTTATTCGTTTTGACTATAAATAGTAACTAAAACTTAGAGCTAATGCAACGAATGAATTGCAGTTTGAAATTGAATTTGGTTTAGCATTAAATTCAAGTGAAGAGAGTTATGTCCTATTGTTAATCGTAACGGTTATTGTTTGTAGGCTTTCATTCCGATAATAAAACAGCAACTCTTCAACCGGAGGAAAATCACAGCACGAAAACAGGTATGCATTCGAAACCTTGGCATTGAATTTGGCCAAAAGCCTCAAAACCGGTTTTGCTAATCACTATTCACTACCATTACTCAGCCTCTCCTGTCAGAAGAGTATCCGTTATACACACCGTTCGCAAGCCTTCACCAGCTCTTATCGAAGCTGAAGATTCGTCAGAGTCCGCATCAGAACCTATACCTCCCGTTCACATAATTGCACAACGTTTGGGTGCGCATCATATCTATACTTTCCTTATCCCACTACATATCCTTGCCTACATACACTCTTGCTTACAAGTTGCTTGCTCACTTACACTTACATTTACCAATCTATCTCTAATATAGGACTACCTGTGCATGTGGTCGGATCACTAGAATTCGTGAACGGAGGACATGGAATCAAAAACCCATTGACTCTGAATACGAGTCATCACTCGAAAACCTCGCCACTCATTCCAACCGACAATTCAGACGATCCGCTCAAATGTCAGGTTTGCGGCAAAAGATTCACTTTAGCGCGACTTCTGAACCGACACTTAAAATGTCATTCAGACGTCAAACGCTATTTGTGTACGTTTTGCGGCAAAGGCTTCAACGATACGTTTGACTTAAAAAGACACACCAGAACCCACACCGGTATGTCGCACACGATTAATACCAATAATGTCATGCTCTAACTCTAACTCCACTTGCCCGCTTTAGGAGTGCGACCGTACCGATGTAATTTTTGTGATAAGAGTTTTACCCAGAGATGTTCTCTCGAATCGCATACTCTCAAAGTGCACGGAATAGCTCACGAATACGGATATAAGGAGAGGAGGAATAAGGTGTATGTCTGCGAGGAATGCGGTAATTGTCAACGAATCTGATTCAAATCAATTCAAACTCACTCTCAAATATATATGTAGGCAATACAACAAACCAACCCGAGACACATTACATGCACCTCAAGTGTCACCACCCGTACAGTCCAGCATTGGCTAAGTTTTACGACAAAAGACATTTCAAGTTCAATGATTCCGAGTTTCCGTTCAAAGGATGAAAGCATTTCTGATTTGATTTCTGAAATTACTTTTCATAATAAATAAAATTGAAAATTGTATTAAAGTTTTTATATTAAGAGATTTTAGGAAAGAATGTGTTGATTGAATGCGAAGATTAGTTGGGATTCAAACGATTAAATTATTCTTTAAAGAGAATTATTTTTGAGAGAGAGAGAGAGAGAGTGAGTGAGTATTGAAAAGTTTTGAATTGAAATAATTTATTGATTTTAAGAATGATTTGTTGGTATAAAACGACTGATTTTCTAATAATTTAATTAATTAACGAAAACTACTCATTATAATGAATGCACAAAACAATTATTCTTTATAAACATACAAATAATTTTTTTTTCTAATTTACTTTAAATTATTGTATTTAAATTTGTGATATTTACTTAAATAAACATTTAAAATGATCTGTTTTATTTAATAAATTAAACATCTTACTAGTTAATCTAAACCCTATTAAATAATTAATTGGTAAACATTAAAGACAATAATCGAGTCATCTCGGGTTTGAGTCAGTATTGGTTTAAAATGTTTAGTGCATAGCTGGCATGTGCCCATTTTAAATAACCCATATTAAAAATAATAGTACCGGTAATTCACTTTAAATTCCTGCAATTTTAAATAAAAAATAAAACTTTTTGTCCGTAAATAGAAATACGATATATAAAATATTAGTAGTTTTTTGTGCAAATCTATTTCAAACAAAAATTATTTAAATTTGCTTTATACTATTTTAAATAATATTTCATAACATAGTTGTTTAAAAGTAATTACAAAATAGTATAATTAAAAACATAAATATAATGAATTATTTAGACATTAACTTGATCACTGGCCTTTAGTAAAAACGTACTTGATCAGTGATTAGTCCGGACTTGAGAAGAAAAATGCGATGTGAAAGGAATTACTAAAGGGTCACTATAAATATACCGTATTCCCTCACACATTAGTACATGTACATATAAGGTGAGTTTGGGCTTCATGTACTTATACCCCGGTGTATGTGTACATATACTTATAAAATGAGGAAAAAAGTAGTTTTTGTAAATAATTTTTTTTCAAATATTCTTGATAAGAAACGCAAGAAATAAAGATTTAAAGATATCAAATGTTTGAAAACTATTTAAAACAAAAATAGAAATTAGAAATCATGTGATTATAGTAACAATCTTAGACTTAAAGATTTTCATTTCTATTGAAGTCGTTTAAAATATTTGTGAACAAATAAAATATATTTGAATTAATTATATTAAAAATGAGTTATGAAAATATTTTAAATGAGCTGAAGTTGTAGTTAATTAATAATTAGCAGTTGTAGATCGGGTACACTAAATTGTTATATAGCACTATTAATACTAAAGTATATGTTAATTGAAAAAAGAGCCATTTAGAAATATATTCAATACTTCGAGCTACAATACAAGCTTTAATTTGAAAACATTTTTGCATTTCTTTTCATAAATTGATATCAAAAGAAAATAATAAAAGACTTTACAATTAAACAGTCTATTACTGGGATTACGGGTAGATGTAAAGGCCTAGTGTATACAGAAAAGTATATTAGAAAATAAGAAAAAATTCTTCTGAACTTAATATTTATGTGACAAATAGATCCTAAAAAATACTTGGCATAACTTATGTTCTGCTATTTTTTCAACTTTTCGGTTTCGAATAATCGAACTCAAATGAAAAATCAATAGAAAAATCAAAAATTAATTTAAAAATTAATCTTACTCCAGCCATCACATTGAATTTGCTTGAATTTATGTTTCTATGTTTAATTCAGAATAATTTAGTAAATAAAGTTTGGTTGTACTGTATATATATTGTACTGTATTGTACTGTATTGTACTGTATTGTACAACTACTTCTGTATTCAAAGCCAATAAAGTTTTAACAGAAATATTTTCCAAATAAATGGCAAAATTGAATATAAAGTAAATTTGATTTAAAAATTTTAATTAATTGTTTAATTTGTGATGAAGTCAATCAACTCACTTTAAATGTCTGTGACATTGATAGTAAAATCATAAACAAACGATTGTTTGCAAGCATTCATTGGTTAAATAAGATATTGATATACATGTACTCTATAATTAGATTTATAGAGAAGTGACCAAAATATAATATCATATACAGTATTAACATTATTATAACTTCCAGATATATATTTGTAATCATATTTTTAATGGTTTATATATTTGTATAAGTTTCGAATATAATGTGATTTCTACTAACTTTTTAATTTCTATTGACTTAATTGAAAGCATTAGTTAATATTGCAATTTGCAAACCTATCACTAACTAAACTAACTATTTTAAGAATTATTATCATTTGCGTTAAAACCAGTTATTTGTTTATCGCTAAAAACTATTTTTATCAAAAATATTACTAAAATAACTATTGGCTAAAACTGTATTTAAACTAATTAGAGATGCAGAGCTGCAGAGATGGAGGGAAAGGCAATCGGGGAAACACAATAGTTAGAGAGTTGTGTTTTTATTATCTATTTAATTTTATTATAAAATTAGTTAATAAGCTTGCTAAGTTTGGTTTTTCTATGCAAATGTTTTCCACCAATACTAATAAATGTAATTCAATAATCGCAACGCCCACCCCCTCACTTGTCCTCCCACTCCCCCTCAATTGTGTGCGTAGTTCTGACTAAATTAGTTATATAATTAAGACTTACTTTATGTGAATATATTGTATATAACGTAATAGAGATCTACGAAACCGATTCCAAACATCAACAGAAGTGCAGAAAATAGTTTAACTAATTTTAAAACTAAATTATAATTTAAAAGACAATTGAATTAAAAAGTAAACAAAAATATTTTGAATTTAAAGGTATTTCATGTGATTTTCACGTGTATTGACTGACAAATGACGCCCTCTTTGAGACTTTTCAATTGAATCGCAGATTAAGTTTAAAATATATGATATTTTGATTTAACATTAGATAAAATATGATAATTCGGTTATAAGTGTTTGACCTCTGAATCGAATCAAGATGTCGGCCAACACTCAGACCAAGGAAGCGGATCACGTCTACGTCTTGATGACTGACAAGTACCGGATCTCCCGCAACATGCGAGCGCACTGGTACTTCCATCGGCTCAACCATTACGTCTCTGTCCAGCCCTCGCAGACTCTGGTCAGCCATCACTCCCATCCCTCCTATCCCTCCCATCCCTCTTCTCACTCACTCTCTGTTTGTTTGTTCTCTCAATTAAAGGACAATTTCAACGATGAGATCGATTTGGTGTCAATCCTTCCGTCCAATTATCAAGACTACCATGACTTGGGATCAGATTCGCAATACTTAGGCCAATACTTCATATCCGCCAACACTAAAGTCACGTTCTTTTCCCGAAGATATCGATTGGCGTATGTCTTAGATTTGAGTCCTTCGGTCTCATCAGTGGTTCGTTTAAACGCATTTATCAATTGCTTTGACTTTAAATCAAATTTTATTTAATTTACTTAAAGGACATTCAAAGAAGTAGAATATTATTGGACGAAGTGTTCTACGCAGTGGCCACTAGTTTGAGAGGACTCGTACGGCCCGTAAGCAGTGCGACCCGTCTTTCATACTATTTAATTAAAAGCTTGAATTTTGACAGTTCTATGTCCCGGGTAGTCAATTCCTGTTCGCACCGGAGATATTCGTGACTGCAATCGCTTATATTCCGTTTTATAATTGTGATAACCATCAGGTGTTAGCCCAGGGATGGAAAATAACCGCAAAGAATATCGAATCATTTCTATTGCACTTACAATCGAATTTGTCAGACATTATCGCTTCGATTTCGGACATATCCGCCAAAGCCAAAGACGAACGCGACGACCACCAGGTCTAGCCTTACATACCCTACCCGCCCTCACACCTCACACCTCACTCTACTTTTGATTGTTTTCACTTATAGTCAGAATCGGATGTATTGATTGGTTCTCTGTTCGACGAATATGAAAACAAGAAATCACGTTCTGGTCAGACATTATTGGCCACTCCCGACATCTCAATGGTTAATATGTTGAGGTTTAGCTTATTAGCGCTACAACTGTTGCCGGACAACAGTAGCGCTGGAATTGTTGTCGTCACAGACGGAATGTTGAGGTTAGACAGCGTTTGGTTTGAATTAATTTGGGTTTTTCTAACCATTAATTGCACCCATAGTTTACCCAATGCGAACACATTAGAGTCAGCTCTCACTCAACTGAGACACCACACCATATCATGTTCATTTCTGCAGACCTCCAGTGCCTCTCATCCCAACTCTGGTCTCGGATTCATTCCATACGTCGATCTAATGAAGTTCAGTCTAATAGCTATTAGATATGAATTAATTAAATATTAATAACTATTAAATCATTGATTAGGTTTATATCGACCGCCACTTTTGGAGCTTATTTGTCTGTTTGTCCCGAGATTTCTTCACCGGTTAGTCATTTTGTAATTAATAATTTCAATTCAAACTTAACAAATATAAGTAAACTTCAAGTTAACAATTGCCTATAATATTCCCTCAATTTTGCCGGCTACAAATTTTGGAAATTTTTTGGTTAAAAATAAAAAAATTTCCTAAATTTATGATAAATTCATTTTAAATTTACTTTAAATCCGGTTAGATTGCAAAAATGGCCGCAACAAAAGACCCCCCTCCCCACCCTTATTTTATCCTATCCTGTACTTTTGAAAACTTTGCAAATTATTATGTGGCTAAACGGTAGAAAAAAGTTGTTTAATTAATATTTACAATTGCAGTCAAATATGGGTTTCAGACCTGGGGTCAGGACCGAAAATTTAGGGATAAAACTCAGAGAGGGATACAATTGAGGTATAATTTACATTGAATTCTATTGGAGTTGTGATTGAAAAATGAGGAATAATTTTGAGAGAAACACAGAACTCATGAAGTCCTAAACCCATAGTTGACTGTAATTGCAAAATTTAAATACAAAGTTAATAGCTGGATTAATTTTTATGCAACTTACAATTAGTTTTTGTTTAATTTCAAATTAATATTTAAAAAGCTTTTTGCAAATTTTCTTATTTTCATTTAATTTACTTAACGCTTTTAATAAGTTTAATATAAAACATTTGATTTTTTATTAAATTTAATTTATTTGAAGCTTTACACAACATTATATTTTAATCTTAAGACATATTATTGCATTTTAATTGTAAATTAATTTTAAAATTAAAGTAAAAATTATGTATTAGAAAATAATAGCGGCATGCCAGTTATGTGGTATTATGGTATATCAAAATATACTATAGAATTAAAAGAAAAATCTAGAGTGGATTGATTAGAGCAATAGGGGATTAAAAAATTAAAATTATATAATTATAATGCAATTTAATTTGATTTAACTAGATTTATATCGGATTTTAACTAAATTTAGTTGGTTTAACTGAATTTAAATTGGATTTAGGGTCAATTTTAGAATTTTTGTTTAATTTTGGACGAAACCTCTAAAAACTGTTGTCAAATCATAGGCCCAATTGCCAAATTTGTAAAATGATGGGTGATTTTTGGCTAATTTTTCTTCTGAAACTCTGATTTTTAGTAAATTTAATTTAACAAATCAATTCAACAAGTTACAAATTAATTTAACATGTAATAAAATAATAATTTGTTTTGCTGTCTTTTACAGCAAACTGAGCAATAATATTAGTGAAAAATATTTTGGTTTATTAGAATATATACACTATTTGTAATTAATATTCGAACGATTGAAAATTTAGCAAACTATAATTTTTAAATTTGTATAACTTTTTAGTTATTAATTTAATTTTTGAGTTTTTGGTATCAAAATAAAATAACTGTATCATATTGCAGATTAACATTAAAATATTTACATCAAAATTAAAATAAACAGAGCCGTATAAAAGATAACAAAATCAAAATGTTTGTTAGCTTTTATACCGTTTGCTAAACATGCAAAAACAATATATCTGCAATAGCCACTGAGGGCCACCGGAAGTCATTGCAGATATATTGTTTTTGTATGTTTAGCAAACGTTATAATAGTTAACAAACATTTTGATTTCTTATCTTTTATACAGCTCTTAAAATAAATATTCAAAAGTGTCTGAAGTTAGACCAGATATAAACAATGTCTAGAAAATAGATTGCAAAAGTAACATAGTGCAAAACATAATACAATACATATGATCCTACGGTAGTTATTGAATAAAAATGAACTTTTTTCTAAAAATGTATAAATTGTTTGCCCGAATGGACTGTTGAGTAAGTTTACTGTGCATTAAAAAAGTTTCAAAATTTTTGCTCCTCTGCAAATTGAGTCGTTTTGCACACACACACACACACTATACCACTACCCGGGTATTTTAAAGTAATACTTGACTATTGAATTAAGACTAAATATAAATATGCTGTGTTTTATCGCTTTAAGCTTTAAAGTAATGTGTTTAAAATTATTAATAATAAAATAAAGTTCTGGTGAAAATTTGAGCTTGAAAATACAGTTAAGTTGTAACGTATTTGTGAAATCTACTTTATGTCCAATTTTCTATTTTATAGATTAAAAATGATTTGATTTTTATAAATTATTGACAATATTTTTGGCAATAATTAAGTAATAATTGAGAGTTGAAAAAGTTTTTCGCATCAAATTATTTGTGTTATAGAATTGTTTTTACAGAATACTCAACAAAGGCGTGATAACAGAAAATATGAGAATAAGATATAAATAAGAGAGTTTATTTTCTTGTTTAATTTAATTATATTTATTCAAATTGTATTCATTTAATTATTATTTAGTTTTTACACTAAACCTTTAGAGCACAGGTCAGGACAACCACGACTTCAACCTATATCACAGAGCATTCTTTGCTTGGAATTTCCAAAGAGGTCTCTTCGGGTTTAGGGCCGACGTTAACCACAAACAGTCCAGAAATTGTTTGCCCGAATGGACTGTTGAGTAAGTTTACTCTTTTTTGCTAATTGTTATCAAAAAATTAAAAAAATTATATATATTTTTGATTAAACGATTTTATATTTTGAAATTGAAGTAATGCCTACTTCTACTCAACTCATGATTATGGCTTAAACTCAAGCCGTGAGACCCGTGACCAACAAATAGTCCGAAACAAACAAATAGAGAACACAGTTTCGGCGCAATTGACTCAAGTGTTGTCGTGTCGGCTCAGAGAGGGATATACTATAAAGAGTGTTAATTATATTGCGAGTAATGAATATTTAATAAACATTAATTCAATTGATAATTCAATTAACAAACTTTTGAATAACAAACCGATAGAGGAAAACCAATTGGAAGTATGTCTTCTGCTTCCGTGGAGACATAACGTTAATATCGAATACAATCTCAGATCTACTTTGCCTTCGAAGTCGATGGCGTGAGTAGTGTTTGTTTTGCTTTGAATTTCTTACTATTATTTCAACTATTTCTAAATGTTGTGATAAATGTGACTAAAAATGGTTTGAATTATAAATTGCGACTAATCTTAGATCCGAAGCCGAAGAAAGCCCTCCCGAGTGTCACTATGAGGTGATAGTTGAGGGAAGCTACAATTTTCTACATGATGTCACCTGTGCCATAAAAAAGCCGATTAAAAGTGCTTATCGTTCGGCAACTATTAAACAGTTTTGGACAACACTTAAGAGGTTTGGTTTCTTTAAATAATTAATATAAGTTATATCAATATATTATACTTCATAACAATAAGTGAAACTATTTATTTAAAAACATAGTTTTTGTCTTATTATAAGTCTATAAGTCTAACTGAACTTATATTTTCCAAATTTAGATTTGAATTAAAAATAACTAAAAAATTAGATGTTAAAAATTTTACAAATAAATTAATTATGTTTTAAAATTTAATAGTTATTGGTAAAACATCTGTCGCATTATTTTTTTATTATTGCCTGGTGAAATAATACTTTATAATTTCGTCAATGCTAAGAATTTAAAATTTTCTCTAAAAATTTCTTCTGCATTAAAATAAACCCTGCTACTTATTATACAGATAGTTTTATAGATATGTGCCAAAAAGCTATGTAGTAGACATAGCTGTCGCCCGGATTATTCGCTATACACAATTCACTATTACTGTGCAATTTAAAGCTTAAAATACAGAGTCTATATCCAATACTGACCAAATAAAACAATGTAATTAAGCTTTTTTACATTTAAATTGATAGTCAAATAAAAGTAATAATAATTCTATACTTTTAAACAATAGCTACTGTGGTTTTATTATAATATAATAATTATAAAGATTCTCAAGTGTTACTTTTAATTCTTCTAATATTAGACATCTTCAAATGAATTAAATTTGTACTGGTTATAAATTTAACATTTAAAAATATATTTTAATTTGTTTTTGATTTAAATTTACATGATAATGTTTAAACATTTATATAATTTATTGGAAATTAAAGTACAATATTTTTTAAATTAAAATGTTTAAAATTCATTAAATTTTAATTATTTTAAATGTTACTATAATTTGGCATAAAATTTGATTATAATTACTATAGGATTGTCAAACAGGCATTTATTTTGATTAAAATAGTATTTTATTTAAGCAAAATTAATACAAGGTATATACTACTAATATATTAATACAAGTTTAATTTTTAAAATAATTTTTAAAACTTATATTTTAAAATAATTTTTATAAAAACTCTTTAATTTTTATTGTTAATTTGCATATATTAATCAATTATAACTTTTAAAATGAACTTATAAAATTTTAAAATTATTTAATATTTTTATTATAAAATGGTAATATAAAAGTTTTGTATTTATATAAAATTATTTGCAATTACAATGAATTTAAAACTAAAATTAAGTTTGTATTTTAATGGTTTGTTTTAACAATTAATGTTAAATAAATTAAAATAAATTTTAAATATTTTAATTTTTAAAGTAATATTATAATTTAAGCTAATTTAAATTTAAAAAAACAATTACAATTAATTTTAAAAATTTAAGTCATTTGAAAATAACTAACATTTTTAAATATTAAAAGCAACAAATAAGAAATTTTTTAATTAGTATATTATACTAACCTTGGCTAGCTTAATTTTGATACCAGTAGTATAGATTTATTATTTTGTTTCACTATCAATTTAACATGTAAAAGACATACATGCAGCGTTTTATTTTGTTAGTATTGGATATACACAGATAAAACCTTCTAATGTTTTAAATTGCAAAGTAATAAATAGTTAACAATTAATGGTCGATGGCACATATGGATTGTCCTGGCGACAGCTATATCTATTTATTAAGCTTTCTGTAATATTAAAATAATTATATCTGGTATTTTTAAGCATTTAAAAAATCCCTACCTTGATCTCTTCTGGACGCCAGACCTTCGCAATACCTGACCTAATGGAAAGTTAGAATATTGTTTGAGTTTGTCACAACTCGACCGACATTTCCAATATTTTTAAGTTTAATCCCACTCGAGCCGAACCTGGCCGAAACGAGCCAAACTTGCTTAACTGTTAAATCATGTATTCATTTTTTGCTCTTTATTTTTTAAATCACTTAATTAATGTGCCTTGGTAGTTTTTATTTAGCAAAAAAATCATAAATTAATAGTTGTAAGGGTTTTTACATTTAATAAATGCAAATTTATAAACGAATTTCGATCAAACCTTTTAGAAATATAAAATCTGACAAAAGGGTTGTTTTTAGTTTAGCCGATTCTGACAAACATGAGATTCATTTACACAACTTTACGCGCAATGCCTGGAGTCGGAACATACCGGAAAGTATAGCAAACGGCGTTCCGCTCTTCTATATGCCGCCCAACTCGACCGATGCGGTAATATCATCGAAAAGCAGTGTTCACTCCCAGTTTGCGCAGTACTGGAAATGGATGTTAGATCCGGACATATGCCAGAAATGGATGCATACGCACCGAATCAACGTTGTGTTGGAATATGATTTTCCGCTGCCCAAGCACTTACATCTGCCCAACACTAGTGGTCGTTATATTAACGTTCAGTCGAGACAAGCGCTTTCATCTCTAAGTGTCTTATTAACCGAATCGACTAGTTTTGTACTTTTGGAAAATCATAGTTATATTAAATTACTGCAAAAGTCAGTTACCAATCGATAACTATATAATTGAGTTATTTCTATGATTTATCAAATTTTCTAAAATTTATATTTCTAATAAATAGCTCTCCGAATGAAAGCCCGCATTCATTTTACATAATACGCGTTGTATCCCAACCCCCGTGTGTTGTCATTCATTTGTCTTTTATCGGCGGCACGAGTGGTATCTTAAGACATGAGGTTTAATACGATTTTAGAATTGTATCGAAAAATATAACAATTTTATTATGAATTTTGATAATTAGATAGTGAGTGAACTGAAAGATCGGATCAAATCGTGTAAATTCCCGAAACGAAACATTTCTTCAATTAATTATCAAAAAACAAAGAGCTGTCAATCGACAGACTCGAACGGTACGATTGAAGGAACTAAAACAAATGATCAGAAGACACCGTCACCTCTACAAAGACAATGGGATTATGTGAACTGTTGTGTTGTACTAAACAAATCAATTGAAAAGATTCTGATTCGTTACGACCGAATGCCCAATGATTTTAGTCTATTTTTTGAGAAGAATTCCTTTTTGCAAAACAACAATTCGAACGCCGATTCTCATACCGGCCATACTTGTAATCAACACTTGTCGTCACTCAATATGTTTCAGACGTTAAGTCGTTATCTCTATCACAAACGATGGATTTGGACAACAAATTCCGGAACAAATTCTAGACTCAGTTCTTCTTCTTTAGCCAAAATTTTATCTGTTCTGACGAAGTAATGATTAGTATTTGGAAATTAGATCTATTTTTAAGTTTAGTTTAATATTCCTATAGAATGAGACTACAGGAAGGCTTCCACTTCGCGCACAACGACTCGGGTATTCTCAATATGATTCAGGAATTATCGATGAAAGTCGATAACGATTATAGGTTTTCATCTGTCGTTCAGTATATTATATTTCCACCGAATGTCATAACGGGTTCTAAAGAGAGGTATTGTTTTGTAATAATTATTTTGAATAATTGTTTAATTGAATCGAATAAATCTTTTAGCCTTTCGGACGACGAAGAGTTGGATTTGACTGAAGACGACGGTGAACTGCAGTTGGTTACTGAGTGTTGGGTTGAGCCACAGTATGGCTCGGCATTCGATTGCAATCAGAGAAACCAATTTCTGGAGGGATTAGACTATAAAGGAATCTCAGAGTCGGTAAGTATTTTTCAAAAGAAAAGTGATTTTTGATAAGCAATCAAACGGTTTGAGAGTTATTTGAATTTAGATCAATTCTTAAGTAAATGTCAATTAGATATCAGAATATTATATGAAATTCTCGAGTTTTTGTTATCTTATGTTCAAAGTTTGCAAACAAAATAAGGACAATAACGACGAGTTAAGAACTAATTCGATTAATTGACTATAACTTTAATATTTACGAAAATAATTTAGGCGTCAATTAGAAAAAATAGTTTAAGATTTCAATCGAGTTTGAAATGAATGCAATTTTTGATTAGTTATACCGAAGCGCGTAATAAATCAATTGCTTTGAGAAATGAGTCAATATATGATTGCTTGGATTGCAATTTGTTGGTTTATTTCGTATTTAGTTAACATTTTATTTGATTTCATAACTTTAACGGACGTGTTGGCAGTTAAACGGTTTTACAATCTTATCAACAATTAGTTGGTTCAGTCCCACCATCCCTGTCATAGCCATAGTTACCATATCTTAGTGTCACTAATAGCAAGTAAACCTCTCTTAAGAATGTCCCCCATATGTCGAACACTACTTCCCCCACGTATTGGGGTATTTATACGACTGCCTTCTCGGTTGTCCGGACAATCATTATGACACAAGTAGTTCTCAGTTGTATTCGAGTGTTCATAGCCATTGTTAACCACTAAGAACTGGTTAAAAGTTTTAATTTGTTTTCGTTCACATCTGTGGCGATATTTTTCCAAATAATTAAATGACTGCAGTCTTTGCCGAAGAGTTTGGTCACCATTAGTAGGGTTTGAATTGTTGACTGTAGATGAATGAGTTGGAAGTGCGGATCCTGACATATGAGACATGATTTGCCAGATCTAACTCTTCCAGCTCATCCATTGCAGACCAAACTTGATGAATCGACTACTAATTGTTTTAATGGTTGTAAAACTGTTTAACTAATGTTTTGTCAATTATCTAAATATATTGCAATAAGAAATCAACGAGAACTAAGTGGAGTAGTGGTCTCTTCAGTATATCTAACTAACACTGAGATTCAACTCCTCCAACTTATTACTCTTTGATTGGCCGACATGTCTGTTTAAATCAAATGCTTAAATGTCTTAAATGTTTGGTTCTAAAGTTGCCTCAAAAATATTTATATATATATATATTTTTTTGTTAAATTGTTTTTCTCTTTTCCTATCGTCTCTTATTGTCTCCAATCTTACAATATATGTACTCTATCTCTGATAAATTGTTGGGCGTTATAGAGATTATCAAAAAACAAATATTACAATACCATAGATCAACCGTTTTTACTGTTGCGCTCATTTCTCAATTGCTTTAATAAACTTTTTTTTTGTATTTTTTATTACTTTATAATATATTAAGCGGTAGTAATGATTGTCTCCAAGTCTATAAACCAATGAGTAATAGCTATAGTTTTTCTTTGGAAATATTTTTTAATTGCAGTGATATTTGTCGAAAGAATTCCTTAAGTTTTTTATCAGTCCCTCATCACAAGTACTTCATTATCTGTAACTATTATTCAGTCCTTGGATAGCATCGACTTGTTTAGGAAAAAGCAAACAATACTTAAACCGGATATTAGATAAGAATTGAGAAATTATAGAATTAGCTGAAATAGCGATAATTGTAACTCTGTTTCAGTTCTATCGAATCGATTTGGAGGCGATTTCGTGTCTTTTGACTTTAGAACACTCACTCATTCTGTGCCAAAACAACGAACGCTACTCTGAAACCGATGAGACCTCAATAAGTAAGAGCCAGTCAGTCGATCATCACTTTAAGTACTGTTCGCAAACCTATTTGGGCGGATCATCGACTGCACACTCTAGTCCTGAATCGGAACGAATTAAGACAATCCGTTACTGTTACGACATAATTGGATTACTGCCCAAATGCCAACAGGCAGTCGTCCTCTTCTCGACTCTGTTCCAAGACCTTAGTTATCGTAACAAAGAGGACACACATTCCGTAAACTTTTCCGATGTAATCAATGAACTTCTTTTCGAGCTTTTAATTGCAAAAATTGATGCAATTCATGACAAAGAGATACGACTCAATCAAAATGATTGCAATTCTTTTGTAATTCAAGTCAATCAGAGAAATGATTCAATTGTTTCACTTTTTAAACACCCAATAGTTCTAAACAAAAGTGAGGAAAACACTGAAAAAAGGGCAACATTTCGATGCTTTTGCAAAAAACTCAACTCTAATAGTATACTCATTACTCTAATTCCGGCCACTTTTGGAGACTTAAAGTATTTGATTTTCGGTAAAGAAATCGAATCAATCGATTCTCTCAATTCATTTCATGTGATTGAAGAGAATCCAAACTCTAAGGACTCGATCTACGGGTCTCTTAGTTTACCTGTTTTTGTGTACAAAACTTCTTTTACTGCTTTGAGCGAACAATTAGTCTTCCTATCCGATGGCAAGCGTTGGAAAGACATATATTTAGACAATACGTACAAATCCCAAAAAGTGAATTCATCTAACCATCCATTCAAACAGTTTAAAGTCAATGATAATGAAAGCGAAACGCCATTGAAGGGCTCTCTTAAACATTTTTGCCAAAGCCTTCAAATAATATACTGGAATAGTATGACTCAAGCGCTTTACCGATCTCTACAATTCGGATATTTTATCGACAGACGAGATATCCTTAAAATTGTTGAAAATATTTGTGATAAGATTGTAATGAATATAGATATTTCCAAGTTTTTAATTTACATTTGCGAACATTTTAGGGAATATTTGATGAAAATTCATAGCAATGAACCAAATTTTGATATAAATTATTTCATTGAAACTAATTTTTGTCAAAAGAACGACAATTTATTTGAAATTTCAGACAATATTACAGAGCAGAACAGTTTTTCTTTAGAAGACTTAATCCAATCCACAAAATCATGTTTAGATATTCGAGAACTTCATTCAGACATAAAAGAAAAATTTCATAAAACACTTCAAAACTATTTGTCTCCAATTCCTTGCTTTCCGTCTTTTTATTTCTTTAATTGCAAACAATCGGAAACTAATGAAAACATATTAAATGAATCGAATTTTATCGGCAAATCAATTATAAACTCGATTACAGACTACGATTTGCCTAAACTTAGTGCCAATAATACTGAAAGCAAACCAAACGCAACCAAATTCGACAAAATAAGTGACGACTCGTGTTCTTATTCAACCCTCAAATCATTGGCCAAAAACGATGCGTTCGAAGAGAACGCAAGTCTTTCCAAATCAAATTCATCGAAAGTCAGTTATAATCCTTTTGACTTAACGAGTGAAGACACGAATTCAATGCCAAATCTCTGCACCACTTCTAAGACGGAGACCTCGACTACCGATACTTACTTAGATACTTCATCCCAGCCCTTATTCCTTCGTCTCTCTTGTACTATACAAACCAGATTTGGAAGCAAAGAATGTTCGCTAAACTTTCTCCCGACTTGTCTTCAGGATCTGCAACCAGAGCTTCAAGAGTTGCTTTCGAGCGGCCCGGAAGGACTAGGAGGTTAGTGAGCTTTTACTTGAATTTGTTTAGGCCAACGGTATATTTAGGCTTAAATTTGTTGTAAATTGCTATTTATATTGGATTTAACACAAATTTGGGAGAGTAATTGCGAAAATGTATTAACTATTTCTGCAATTCTTGTTTTAAATATTTATTGAAATTACGATTAAATGAAATAATTTAAAACTATTTTCAGAAACCTGTTTGGAAGGACTGAAAATCACATTAAACCTAATTTGTTTGACACAATCAGATGAGATAAGTCCGTCCTCTTTGGTTCCATTGTTCCAAAAGAGAGATTCAATCGTTTCTAATGAATATCAGCACAATATCGAAGCATTGGATCAGAGCTTAAACGAAGAATCAAATAATGAGAAGTTGAGTGAATATCAGTTCCAATCTCTGAACGACTGTATCGACAAAATTAATTGGCTTTTGAGGGATGAAATTGCTTCAAATGGTAAGCATTTATGTGCTGTTTATGTTTAAAAAATAAACCTGCAAAAAAGTATAACGATACACTAGTTATTGGAAAAGTATTATGTTTGTTTTAAGATTATATAAATTTGAACAAATAAACATATTTGTCAATTTTTCTAACAATTCAACTAGATGTTTAACAATTAAAATTTGTTGTTTTTAAAAAATATTTAAATGTCCCTCACCAAATTTATAAACTCCGATAGAAATTCTAGCTATTTCTAAAAACTATTTAAGATTAATAAAAAGCTTCTTGTAACATAGTTAATTTAGAATAGTTTTAAAACTTTTTAAAATTTTACTTGGTATTAAAATATTAATATGCTTGAGCAACAACGGACAAGGTTTAATTCTAGATTAATTTAAATCTTAAAAATTTATAAAAACTATTTTAAATTAACTATGTTACAAGAAGCTTTTTATCAATCTTAAATAAATTTTTAATCGAATTTTTATCTAAATTTATTTTTCTAATTAATAATAAGGATTGTAATGCAAGAATTTATTAATGAATTGATTTGAGTTAAAATATATTCCATGTTTGTTTTTATTTTATTTCACTCGATTTAAAAACATTTGACTAAATTATAGTAAAATATTTATGTAAATCCAGTCTTTAATCCACTCTAATTGAGCCAAATTTCAAATTTCTAGCTCTGGATAGTTATCCGATCTGTGAGTCAACACTAGAAATGGTGATCCGACACATCGATAGCAGTCCTCAATCGGAGTTTTGCTTCAAAAAGCAAGTTTTGCTCCAATTTGTGTTCGGATCAGATAATAACGTCAATCACGACATTAGCCTAAAAGAGTTCTGTCATTTGTTCGGTCAAAATAAATTACTCGGTTTTGAACTGAAAAAAGTCGACAAATATTACTATATTTCAGACGAAAAGGAATTGAAACATCAAACCAAAGGAACAAACAATTATCTGTTGGGAACTTTGGTTCCGGCCCTCTCTTCCAATTTGTCGCTTCACTTCAATGACGCAATTTTGCCGAACTATGACTCGAATAAAGAGGCATTTGATTCAATTAATAGCCAAACCAATGAAATCTCTTTCTCTACGCCTTTACTACAAAACATATCGAAATTAGTTAAAAGAAATGAAAAGAAAGCAAACCTTTCCGATGACAGCGATATGGACAAGGATTTCGATTCCGCTCGGAAGCCAAGAAAATATCTGAAAAGTCGTTCGGCTTCTGTACCGCCCAGTACTGCCATTGATTTGAAAGGAAAAGCACGAAAAGCCGGACAATCTCTACCAGAGGAGGACTTTGGGTTTGTTTCAAATTTGAAAAATGATATCAAATTGAAAATAAACGAAAAATTGAGTCAAACGGACAGAAATTTAGTGAATAATTCAATTGAGAAATCGATTGGCGAAACAAACACTGATTTAAGTATTAATAGCGAAAGTGAAAAGTTTGGTAATAATGACGAAAAGACTGAAAATATTGGCGAAGAAGAGGGTTATGAAGGCGATAGTGACGACGACTCAGAAGTTGATAGTTTCGAATATAAAAGTTTGTATTTTGAATATAAAGCTGGGATTCATAAGGTCAGCCGATTCAGGGGGAATCAGGGGAAGAATTTTTCTAAAAACACTCAAAAGCCCATATATTTATGTAAAGTTTTATTCAATTTAACTGAATTTAAATTGGATCTAGACTAAATATAGTTAATTTAGTTAATTTAATTAAATTTAAACTGAATTTAACACTAATTTAGTGAAACTTTGGACGGCCGGCAAATCGTGGGGGTACTTGTGCGCAGGCCAAATTCTAGGGGGAAGTAAATGGCCATTTTTAAAAACAGGGGATTTTTGGCAGATTCCACCTCCTTATGAATCTCTGATATAAACTGATTTAAATTAACCAATTGATTGGACCTATAGGTGGCATAAGAACAGATATATCGAATTGGATGACTTTGGACAGCAAACAGCCTCTGGCGCCTAAGTTCTGGTTGATTATGGAAATCAAAACCGATTCGGTTGTCCTCTACTTCCACACTCGACCCAAAGACACTACAAGTGACAGCTATTCCAAAGGAATTGAAATATTCAACCATATGATCCATTTAGTTGAGAAGATATGCAAAACTGTTAACCAAATGCTTTTGTTAAAGGACTTACACGACAGTCGAATGTGTGACGACTTATTGGTTCCGATTGAAGATAACGATCCCTGGAATAAGACATCACGAAGAACTGGTCTTAACAGATCTCAATTGACTCAATCGAGTGAATTGGACACAGATTTAGAATTGAATACTTTGAAAACCGACTGCAAACTGACCAAAACTAACGTTGCTTTCACTTCGGGTGCATTTGCCTGCGATATAGTTTGGAGAAAGCATTTTCCACTCCATCCCCGACTACAGTCCGGGCCTTCAAGAGGCATATTAGCGATGCGGACATTCTTGAACTCATTCTCTGTAAACAATCGTAAAAACCTATTCGTATATCAGGAAAGCTTTAACTCTGTCTTCTATTTGAGGTAAAGTTTGTTTAATGTTATGATTGAATGAAATTAAGTTTACTTTAATTGCTTTAAGACTCTATGAAATCAATTGTTCGCAACATAACTACAACAAAGAAATAAAATCATTTAATTGTTCGGAAAGTCCGTCCGAATCGAGCCTTTTTGGGCTTCAGTCGAATCGAAACGATTATTACGAGTTTCGAAGTCGTGTCGATTCGACCATTTCTGACAAAGAGAGAGACAACGACAGCGTTTCTCTCAATTCTCTCACTTCTTCTCACATTTTGCGTTCGAATAATGAAAAGCCGTTTCAGTTTCAGTGCATTCTATTGCACGTACATGGGATCAGACAAGTGGGGAAAGACATCAAAGACGAAATGGTCGGCGCTCTTCATAAAAAGTTGGACGAAGCAGTGCTCGACCTCTTAATTATTATGCTGTCCAGAAATCCTCACTCAAAGCTCACTCCAGAAGACGTGTCATTCATTCAAAAGAGTCACAAAGAACCGACCGATACGTTTCGATTCGTCATTGATTCCCAATATTTGCAATATATTCATACAATTAAAGTCTATTTAAGACAAAATTTGTTGACAGTTATGCATAACCCGAAGTACACCGAATCCAACCCAGAGTTTCATTTTAAGGCAAATCTTTGCTTATCTTTTTGACAATTGATTTGTTTTTATATTTAAATATTTATTCAATAGATTTATACCTCAAACGAATCGATCGAAACCAACGATTCGGACACTTTTCTATACTACCGACAAGAGGCTTCCGGCTCTGACAGCAAAGGCATTGCTTGTATTATTCTATCACTAGTTGACACCAAAGGAGAAGTCATTCCTCATCACTCATGTCCTCCTGAGCTAAATGTAGGCCAAACAGAACTGAAGCCATTATTGGCCGGTTGTTTCGATGAAGTTTGTCGGGTTTCTAAATATGAGCATGCAAAAGTTTGTATTATTCTTACTAAATTATAACGCTTTTGACTACTATAAGTTTATTTACATGGGAGAATTTGTAAATTGGTCAATTTACTATGAACAATTTAAAATTCACAAACAGTTGTTTAATAATTTATTTGAATTTTGCCCTTTTTTGGATAATTTCTTCGATAGAAATGGTATCTTATTTTAAGACAATGGTTGGAAGAGAGGAGAGGAGAGGAGGGGAGGGGTGGGGAGAGATATACTTTTGACTTGATATAGAATGAGCTACCATTAGTTGATCTAGGTGGTAAACTGTATTTAGAAATATCAAATATTTTCCTAGATGCGCACTTTTTAATTTTTAGCAAGTACAGATATACTTACATCTTATTCTTTTTTATTAAAAAAATATTATTTATTTAAAAACTATTATTAATTGCTTTTGCAAGTGTTGTGTTATGTTTAATAATTTTATTCTATACTCGAATCAGTCGACCCACTCAACTAAATGCGAAGGATATGTCGGTTCGGCCAGTTGTGAGAACGTGCCTTTAATGCAGTTCCAGATCTGGAGTGTTGGCAAAATCGATTTACAACAACTTAGCAGTAAATTGCAAAAAGCGATAAAACACTCGATTTGGGACTTGACTTTGGAATTCAAACTTTTAAGGGCTTCTCTTAACAGTGAGATTGAGTTAACAAATGTTATGTCGAATTCGGTTAGTGTTAGTGAACCCTCGACTCCGAAAAATATTGTTAATTCTTCGAGAGGTATGTCTGTTGTTAAGGCAAAACAAATCCAAAAAAGCGAACAATTTATTGAAATAAAAATTTTTGCCAATACTTAGGTCGAAGAACCGGGCGATCAATGATTGAAAGCTCACAAGTGCTCAAACGTCTTGAGATATCAAGAGATATGTCGTCTTCAGTGCCCAATATATTCAAATCGCTTTTGACGAACAAACTGTCGAACGAAAACTTTTTTAATTTTCCCGAAACAACTGAAAAAGTATCAGAAAAAGCAAACCAACCCATAATGAGAATGAGTTCCGAAACTACCGACAATTGCGACGAATTCAGTAGCGATGAAATGGCAAACCTGTCGTGTGTTCTAAATTTGCTGATCAGGCCGTGGCTCGACTACGGCAGACATTTAGAAGTGGTGTCAGTGGTTAAGCAACAGTATTCCGTAGCGATGAGGCATTCGATTCCTCACGTAATCAATGAATTTAAGAATTATATTCAAAATATGAGTTCACATACGAGTCTGAGTGCCTTCAAAAAGACCAATGATTTTGTTTACATTCCGTGCAATGACTTCGAGTTTAGTCGAGACTCAGAGTTCGAGAACATAACAAATATAATGATTTTGGTTCGACACGAGAAATTGTGGAAGACATCTCCTAACAGATCCAGTGCTGACAATTCGTATTTTGATAATTATTTCCAAACCCGAAGCGAAAGACCAAAACTTCGATTTTTACCCAATTTGTGTAACATTAAGGCACAGACATTGATGGAACCGAATAAGACGTTGTTGGCCGTCAGTAATTCGAGTCTCAACTCAAACATTTCCGAAAATAAAAGCCAGGGATCAGATACAGTGACATGTCTGGCCCCCCGACAAAAGTTTCTTTTGCTCTATGTTGAGGACAAGACAATTACGCTCTATCTGTACAACTGGTCTAACGAATACCTGACCAACATCTGTAAGAACTTGTCGAACATAGTGTCCTGGCACAACTCGAGGGGCACTTTCCTCAAGAGTGTTATCGCACAAAAAGCCGGTATTTTTCAGAACCAGCCCTTTAGACGAAAAAATTCGAATCAATTCATTAATTCATTTCCGAATAACATGAAGAGTGTGAACGTCAGCACCGGTTCAAACCTAAATCAATATTTCAAGAATCAAAAGCAGAGATTCAATAGTTTTTCTGCGTCTATGAACGAGAATATAGAGCTTTTGATTAAACATCACAACCCAATCGCTGCGGCCCAGGAGTACTCGCAAAACAAGAAAATGTTTCCACAAACGAGTACTTCTTATAATCTTTCGAAATGTTTTCGCGATCTTTCGAATTTAGCTCCAATTCAGTCAACAAAACTGTCAAAACTAATGGATTTAGTCAATAGGTATGGCCAACAAATCAAGTTATGTCAAAGTTATCAATCAAAAGGTATATTAGATGAATAATCTACTCATTGTTACCTTATTTTATCGAATATTTATCGAATATTAAAATTAAAATAACTGTTAACTCATAATAATATATCAATTATTCGAACAGAACTGTCAGAGTTGTCGAAGATATGGCACACCCAGGGAACGAAACTTCAATTCAATCCCATTTTAGATAAGATCATAAAACAGGTCAAACATATCGGACGACTCAATCACTACTGTTTGACTCCACTTCTATTCAGTCCTAAGTGGAGATTCACAGTCTCTCCGATTAGAGACCATTCGATACAAACTCTGGACAACATTGAAGAAGATTCTAAGGAATTTGAGTTGAATGAGAAGCAAAGGTTAAGACATGCGTCCGGCGGCTATGTTAGGAAACCAGACGATCCGGAAGTTGTTTTCAACCGAAACAGACGTTCAAGTGGTCCACCAGTGAGTGGTTTGGCGCCCAAAACCAGTGCCGACGAGAGCTGGCATTTTGCTGTCTGTTCGCACTATATTCAAGAATACGTCCAATATTTACAGACACTCGGGTTCGGCGCTATTCAAATGAGGGCACATCGGGTCATGTCTTCCATTCCTAAACACAAACAAAATTCAGACAATTGGAGCGAAAAATATAAAATTCTAAACAAACCGTTTCCTCACAGAAAGTTCAGTCCGAAGGGGGAAAACGAAAGATTTTTTCTCATTAAGTCATTATTAGGCGGTTTACTAGTCTTTGAGGTCGGATTCAGTAAGTTTTTGGTTTATTTAGTTTTTACTATATTTTATACACAAAAAACTGAAAATTACTTTATTTGAAATTTAAAATCAAACAAGTTTTTTAATATTAGTCATGAGTCATGACAAATTTTATGATTTGTCTCAATTGTTTTATATTTATACAGTAGATATAAATAAGACATAAAAACTTTGTATAATTAAAAAATAGTTTTATTGAATATTTTTCTTATTTTCCCTACTTTATGCTAATTATAATGCATTTAAAAATGTGCAAGTTTGATTTTAAGAATATTTAGAGAAACTAATTGTGTTTTAAACTTTGATATCTTTTTAGTTATGCCTTACGTTTACAGCCATTTGTATTCATTCGATGCCAAGAGATTCGAAATCTGCGGTCGAACCCGAAAATCGGTCGACACTTCGGTATTAGAATTAATATTTAATTATTTCATATTTGATAATAATTATAAATTTTTACATTTGACCAAAGCTTTCGCAAACATTTTTGGATGAGCTGGATAAGATCAAAGTGACGATGCATCTGCACTCGTTCACATATGACTACCACTTGCGCACAATTCATTCGTAAGTAACGGTAATATAATTGAGTTTTATTTTGATTAATCGAATGAATGGTTTGCCAAAACAGGTACATCTCTGGACGGCAACTGATCTTCCGTCAGGGCTACCACTTGACCTCATTTCTCGACGATTTTATTAAATACTACCAAAAGGCCCCGAATTATGCGAGAAATTATGTTTATTCGGGTATAGACTTATAGACAGTTAATATATTTTAATACTTAAAACAAATTTGATTTGCATTGCTGTTGATCTCAGGCCAGCTCTCGATTCCAAACATTTGTGTTCCGTCGCAACAGTTGTATAATTATATCATAAGTCATAACGATTTGTATGGAATGAAAGTGTTTCGAATGAATTGTCCGGTTTCTGCCGAAGACGACACCGAACTGGTACTCAATTTGATTTATTTCAATAATTTCTTCAGTTTATTATATTTTGTACTTTTGATTGTACCTGGGTGTACCTGGTTGTACCTGGTTGTACCTGGTTGTACCTGGTTGTACCTGGTTGTACCTGGTTGTATTTGGAATAACTTTTGTTTATGGCATATACTGTGTATACTATTATTAGTATAGGATAGCGACTATAGGATTAAGTTTTGAGATAAAATAATTTTAGTAAATAGTATGCAGTAAAGTACCAATATAATATAATATAATGAATTGGAAAAATTCGAATTAATTGTTTATTATATTGGACTGTTTTCAGGATACTCGATCATTTTTACTATAGTTTTGTATTACAGTTGTTTTATATTGTGTTTATTATAATGGGTGTTGATTATCTTGACACTTTACTGTGTATGTCAAAATTGGTTTAAAATGGTTTAACTGGTTAAATTTTATACTGGTTCGAACTGGTCAAACTATTTCAAATGTTTATAAGCAATTCTTTTATTAGTAATTAAGTTAAATTTAGTTAAATTAATAAATAAAAAGTATTTAATTAAAAGCTGTGTATTACAGGTCTCGCAGTATGTGTTGGTAGAGCTGTCGAGCCATCGGGTGCCCTATCGGGACACGAATGACATCAGACAAGTGGACAACTTTGACGTTGGAGTCCTAATAACACACGACTACTGCACTAACTATTCAAATGTCAACACTCTTTCCCTAAAGTTTTTTGTATTGCTTACGAGTCAAAGGGAATTATTTCCGAAACTGTTTAGCAGTCATTTCGGCCCCAATTCAAAGGGATTTTTTAAACCAATTCGACTCTATTCGTCTCAGCCCTCGAGTGGCACTCATTCACGAAAAAGTAGTTCCATAACTGACCCGAACCTCTCCGACGGCTCGTTTACCGATAACTCTTTTCAAAGCACTAAAGAACTGACGGCCAGTACTTCCAGTATTGTTATATCGAACTCATTCGACAAAAACCTCTCGAAAGCTATGCCTTTGCTTTCGACTTCGGCCGGCATTTGTGACGAAGGTAGGCATGAATTGAACTTTTTACTAATATTTGCGTATTCCATATAATTGGACATAACCGGACATAACCGGACAATATGGTTAGCCATTTTGGTGAACGGGTAGAATAGGATACCAAAAATATATATATATATGTATAATTTAAACATATATACAATTGAATTAAGCCTAAGTCAGACTAAATAACATATCTTCGATGAATTAATTACAAAACTTTAGAATATTTAAATTGCAATCAATATAAGCTAATTTTTAAATTTAAAAAACACAAAATAATTTTAAAATTTAAACTTGATTAGATTTTATAATTTTCAAAATTAACATGTTTCCTATAATTGGAATTAAAGACAGAAGCTATCATTTTCAAATTTAGTCGAGGACTATTTAGAGCGGAAAATATAACATGATTATATTAAAAATAATTTTATATTTAAATCAAATAAAGTTAATGTAAAGTATATCCTTCTCTCCGTTTCCAACATTATTAATTATTAACTTGGGGATGTGGCATGAAAGCTTTTGAGAGTTAGAGCCAAATGTAGCAAGACCGTTCATTCAATGCAAGCAATTTATTGACTGATGATTGATCAATTAGATTTAAATTGATACAAATAACTTAATCATAATTAACTTAATTCTAACTAATAAATAATTAACTATTTAATAAATTTAGAAATAGTAATCAAAACATATTATAATCAGCCAAACTGCTACCATTCAATAAATGATCTTACTACATTTGCCATTGGTTTCCAGAAAGTTTCCATGTCACATTTCAGTTAATAGCTAAATAATAGCTAAATTTAATTTGAAAGTTCAAAATTTTTGTTATTTAGTTTTTCTGTTTAGTTAACATACATGTATATAAAAGGCATATCTGCAATGACCTACTCGGCCAGTCTTAAAACACTGCAAATAATCTGTTTTTGTTTGTTTAATAAACAGTTTATCTCCGAATAAAAATCTAACTAAAATCTAACTACAGTATTACGGTATTATCAAAGTAAAAGTAAAGTGCAATTTTCGATTTGATTTATTCGAAATCTTGTCTCAAAACTGTAAAACTGTTTAATAACTAAGTTTTGGAACTAAATAGCAATTAAATGAATGAAATTGTGAGTAGTATTGAGAAAATATTGATAAATGTTTTGAACAATTTGTTCGATACAGAGATCACGTATTTGGGATACTTCAGTAGTCACGAGACAATGATGTTGCAGATACTTCAGGACAAGGCTAAGGACACGGAGTTGCAACTGACCGCTGCCGTCAAGACTGCGGCCATTGACTGTCGGCGAGAGTTGTTGTGGACGTGTCTTCTGCCGCCGAAGAAGAGCGAGTCGTCGGAGGAATTCCACTTAACTATCAATGAATTCGACGAATTGTTAACTTTGGTTCCCATAATCAGATTAGACGAATACGACAGACGTTTGTTGCCTTTGATCGGTCTCCATATATCATGGTATCAGGGGTTGGCCAAAACATTGGTCTATAAGTTAGGAATGTCTTATCGAAACTTTTCGTCGCCGGACAACAAATCAGTCAAATTAGTAATTATTCGAAAACTTTTGATTAATTGAATTCTTTTTCGAAATATTCTGAATCAACAGGTCTTCAGTCAAAGCCTTTGTTTGGATTGCTTTATATTACTCAATATAAACACCAATAGCTCTCTCGCTGTAAGTCTCTCTCTCTCTTGCTTTGTCCGAATACTGTACCGAATATTTAAAAATCCAAATCATATGCTTTCTATAGGAAATATGTTTGGTATTCAAGAAACATATGGCAAACAATAGCATAGAATCATATTTGGAATCGAGTTCTACCCAATGCCATAATCTGGTCGAGGAATTCGTCAACGGATGCGCTTACTATTTGTGGTCCGACTGCAGACCTTAACACTTTGTTTATAGTCTATATACAGACTATATTCCAGAGCTTACTATACAATATGTTAGCAAATTGTCTTTTATATCAATCATTGTTTACTTTAACTCATAAATCCATTAAATTATTTAATAAAACAATATTTTGCTAACCATTAGACAATGTGTTTGCAATCGATCGTAACATTAAATTCAATTGGGATTCGATTACGGCTTAAATTTAATAATTCTCTCAATTCGTAATCATTTCGATAATAAGGTTCGCGAATATTATTATTTAAAAAATTTATTATTTTGTTTATAACTTAATTGATTTGTATTACTGTATATAAACTTTTTATTGAATTAAATAAAAATTACCGGTTTTTTAGTTTAAATAATTATAAATATATTACAATTAATCGATTAATTTGAGGCACATTTAGGAAGAAATAACAATTTTATCGATATTTATCACTTCATAAGATGTCTAGAGATGGGCTCAATTAGTATCGACTAAAGTCATGCTTCGCATATATATCGGCCTATAGTTCAATCCAATCAATACAAACATTATTTTTATTAATCATTGCTTTTGAGCACTACTGCTCTGACAATACCTGAAGAAATTTGTTTTTTCATTAACGACACCCGATATCCCATTCCCGTCAGTTCGAAATCGACTCCAGATATAGTAGTGTTCGAACAGGAAAATTGGGCCTGAATTACACTGGGACTCGAAGGCCCAGAAGACAAATCAAATTTGGCTTTAATAGAGCCGAGGCCTGCCGTTTCCGAATTGTTCGAAATTTGATCGAAACTCCAAAACGCATGCATTGATTGCTTACTCCAAATTGGATTCCTAAGGTATAGGTAAATTGAATCAATCACTCAATCAATCACTACTGCAATGCCTTCCAATGCCATTCACTGCTATTCAACAACAATTGCATACCATTTGCCGTCAGGTTTCGAGTGCATAGAATGTGGTTCGCCGTCAATATTAACAGATATGCATACATTCCGAAGCGGTTCCAACTGAGCCAAAGACGAGACGTTGTATTTATAGTCGACTTTCAAACTAGTCCTCTGTTGGTCGCACTTCCAGTATGAAACCAACTGCAAGGGTGTGCTCCTCGCGCTCTGGAGGCAACGGACCTGATATTTCAAAACATCGATATTATAATACCGAGAATTGGGTGACTGTTCGTACAATCGCCGTATGTTCGACACAAGAGCCGACAAATTCACTTCAAAACCCGACGAATCGCCTATTGTTCGCATACTTTCAATATTACTATCGATTTGAGACAAACATTAGATTTGAGTTAAATATAAATTATAGTAAATTCTCACTCTATTAGCAATTCTTTGTTTGGATATATTTTTTCTAATTTCGATGATTTGTTGAGTTTGAAAGTGAGTGGAGCCGCGTATGGATTGTTCGCAAAGGCCTGGCAGAGCAAAGGCACCAAAGTTGTTGTCAATCGAGTTAACACAGGAGTCGAACTTAAAGGCAAAGGAATCTAATTCTAAATACCTGAACAATTCCGGCCGGAAACGCCATTTTCAGACTCCCGATCACCTGGACCTGACATTTCGAATCTCCAATGCCCTTAAAGCAGGCGCTGACTGACTCTTGTAGTGCTATAGCAATCGGAACGGTATCTGAGATTCCAAGAGTCAGAGGAGAGGGTCCGCGAGAAGAGCCGACAGAAATGGGTGTCATTCGGAAATCACTGGATAAGCTGCTGGCGCTCTCGCACCTGGAGATAGTGCTCGGGTGACTGCTTTGGTGTGACAGCTGTGGAGATGTCTGAGGGTTGCGCTTAGAGGCCGGCCGTGGAAGGGGTGTCAGTATCGGAGGCCCTAATACTGAGGCCGACATACTTTTGGAGAGTACGGGCGCCAACTCGTTGATGGACTTCGAGAAGAGGTCACTCAGAGCTGCATATCTGTCCGCCGAAGGGTTTTTATTCGAATAATTGTTTATATAATTCGAATTTGAATTCGAGTTAGAATTGGATGAATTGTTTTTACAATTCGTAATGTTTTGGTCGGGAATTCCGGAAGGAGTGGAGGCACTGGACATCGAACAACTGAAAACACTAATCAAATCGTTTTCTACTTTCGAAATGTTATGATTCGCAGAAATCGATCGTTTGATCGGAACGTCTTCGGGCGTCGGGGAAGCGCTCGTATAGATGCGCCGGTTCTGCCATTGGATTAATTAGACATTCAGTTAGTCTTAAATCGGATTTTATTCAAATTATAGTTAAATCAATTGATTAGGAATGGAAGACAAGACTAGAGCAGCACTACCTTCAGCCTTAGGGTGAGAGCGTCGGGACGTCTCCTCTGAGAAGGCATTTGTAAACAAATTGCAAACAATTTAAGTCAAAGCCGAAGGTTAGCTCAGATTTAAACTTTAGTCATTCGGATATTTGGGACAAAACACTTACCGAATGTGTGGTTATAGGAGAGAGCGATAGAGTGCCGGCACTGGCGATCAGTTCGTCAACACTGGCACTAATCGGCGCTCCATTAGTCAATGGGTTTATCTTAATCCGAATCTTCTGTTCCTTTTCGTCTTCATCATCGGAATCAGAACTCGAATAGAAATGATTGTCAGAATTGAGTTCATTTCCAAAATTGGTTCGAATTATATATCCCTCGTCGTCGAGCACAGGGGTCTCGGTCTCGGTCTCAGCACTTGGATCCGAACCGTTACCCTCTTTGCCCTCTTTGCCATCTTTAGTCTCATTAGCGCTAATGTCTTGATTGGAGCGACAAATGTCTCCCTTTTTCTTCTTCTTCTTTTGCTTCACTTTTTCTCTTTTACTTCTTTGAAATAAAGCGGACATTAATTCAGACATTTTGGCGAAGAGTCGGCGCTCTCTCACTAATACACAGTCACTAACACTAAGACTAATCCAAACATATATTTAAGTCAAATATTAAATAATATAAATAATTAATAATAACATAAATACAGAGTTTAGACGACTCGACGACATCGAGAGTATGCGGACATTGAAACGCCTCTAAGTCTCTATGGTTTCCAACTCAACATTCTTACTCGTCCAGAAATTACGTCAAATATTTAATAAAACGCTCTTGTCAATCTTATTTATTTATCGATTAAGATAATTTCTCAGTGAATTTTTATTGTAATAACCAGTGCCCTGACATGGGAGGGAATCTCAAAGGGGTCAGTAGAAATAAAGACCAACAGATAAAATAAATCCTTAGTTTAAATCTTAATAAGAAATTCTTTTATATTTTTCTATTCATACATAACTCATACATAATTTATCAGAAACAATTTAAAGATAAGAAATCAAAATGTTTGTTAACTTTTATATCATTTGCTAAACATGCAAAAACAATATATCTGCAATGGCCACTGATGGTCACTGCAGATATATTGTTTTTGTATGCTTAGCAAATGGTATAAAATGTTAATTAACTCTTTTGAACTATGAGATTGAATCATCTCTGGTTATTATATACTGTATTAGCCAAAGATTGATTTTGTTTGTTGTACTTTGTGTTTATTCGTGCCATTCAGTCGATTGTGTGTAACGTATCTAAGAGACCAAAGCTATGCTATTTTGAAAGCACCCAAACCTTCGGCGCTTTTCTATTATTTAGATTACGTTAGACTTATTATTCTATATACTATCATATATATACTATATATTAAAATTCGTTAAATCTTAAACAATTAAATTTAAATCTAAATCCAAAGACTAAGACAATGACAATAGTAGTGCCGACAGTGGATCCGATGACAGGACAACCGATTGGGTCGGCAGTGAACAGAAGTCGGTCGGATGTGTCGACCGGCGCGAGCGCTGCCACTGTTGGCGCCAATCTATACGAAATGGCAGCCAATTCTGTCGACCAGTTCCTCAACTCTGACTCACAGTTTCTTCAAATGCACGAAAAACTTCGAGTTTTGCAAAGTATTTGACTTTTGGTTAACTAATGGTATTTGCATTGAGACTGAAATGAATTAATGGTTTTATATCTTTAAGGATATCCAACCGTTTCTGGTCTTCAAGACAACGATTATCCAAATCTAACGGATTTGGGAACGAGTGGTCAAAGTCTAAGGAACTCTCAATTGAGTGCTTTGACGACTATTCCTCTGCCGAAGGGACTGCTCGAGCAGTTCTCCCGTAAGGATTGGCACAAATTAGGCCAAATCGGGAATTAATTAATTAATTACTTAATTGTTTGTTAAGACATTCAGCAGAACTGCGAAATGGGAATAATGGCAGAGATTGGGAGGGCTTGGGTTGCCATCGACTCATATATCTATCTCTGGAACTACGACAACGGAAGTGATGTCGCATATTATGACGGTTTGAGTCAAACCATTCTGAGCGTCGGTTTGGTCGCACCTAAAGAAGGTATTTGTTTCGGAAATTGATTCTATTTTTGATTAAATTTTAATAAACTTTTCTTTAGGAGTGTTTAAGCCTCACATCAAATACCTATTGGTTTTGACGACAGCCATAGAAATAGTATTATTGGGAATCACATTCAGCACCTATGAGGACAACACCGACTTAGGAGACCTGCTCTTAGTTCCCGAACCCATCTTCAAAGTGCCGACCGATAATGTAGTGATGAATGTGATTCGCGGGACACTCGACGGCCGTATATTTCTCGGCGGCAAAGATGGCTGCGTTTACGAAGTTATATATCAAGCAGAAGACGGTTGGTTTAGTCGAAAGTGCAAAAAAGTCAATCTCTCCTCCAGTGCCCTATCGTTTCTGATTCCCTCATTTCTGAATGCGCCCAAAGATGGTTCGAATCATTTGAGTGACTGTTTCTCACTGTTTCTGATTGTTTCGACAGAATTTCAATTAGTTTTGTATTTATTTAGATATAATCATTAGTTTGGAAATCGATGAGAAAAGACATATACTTTACACGCTTTCCGAAAGTGGAACCATTGATGTCTTTGATTTGGGATCAGATGGCAGTACCAGTCAAAGAGTTGCCTCAAAAAGCTTGAACTCAATTGTAAACGAGGCCTCGTCTGCGGCTCAAACCATAGATCAGATGAACTTTAGGCCAATTGTCTCGATTAGTGCCGTTGAAGAAATGGAATCGGTTTACATAAACCTAATAGCAGTGACCAGAGCCGGTGTTCGGCTTTACTTTACAACCACTTCGATAGCAACACCGGAAGGGCGGCCCTATTCTCTGACTCTATTGCACGTCCGACTGCCCCCGGGATTCACGGCGTCGTCTCCCCCGCAAAGACCGGCTGCCGTCCACTGTTCGCACTTCAAAAGGGGTACTCTTCTAATGGTCTCGTCTCAGACGGAGAGCAAAGACCTGTTGTGGACCATAAGCAACGATTCCTTTGCCTTTCACTCGGAACCGATGGAACTCTTTTCGGTGACTCTTTTGAATAGCAAAATATGGAAAATTGCTGAAGAGATTAAAACCGTTCCTCACAAACCATATCATACTTCTGTGTTGAAGAACAACAAAGTGGTGGCAATAGAGTCACCACTACTAGTGACCCAACATATGGAAGAGCCGCGAAAGTTTATATTCTTGACCTCTCAGGGCATTCACATTGGGTTTAAGCCTCGAATTGTCGACCAATTACTACAACTTCTAATTGAAAATCAAGGCTTCGATAACGAAGCGGTTAAGTCATTCTTTGCCCTTCACTTCGACGCTCACGGCTGTGCCGTTGCTCTCATACTGGCCTGCGGTTCAAAGTCAGCACAAGAAGCTAAAGTAAAGGAATGGGCGACCTCTGCATTTTTCAAGTATGGCGGAGAACCGCAACAAATGAGCGCTCATTCGGCTCAACCACAAACTCAGCCAACATTTTTGTCACAGTATGCCAGCCCTCTGTTTGACCGATCTATTCAACAGGTCTCGACTCCGGTCACAGCAGTGAATCAGCCTTTGTTTTCGACCCCTTCCTCTCCAATACAACCCCAATCACTGCAATCGAATTATTTGAGTCAGTCTGACCTAATGTCTCAATTGGGACGCAATGAGTCTTTAATAGCCGGTGCGACCAATACTCTTCCGATCCAATATTCCAATAAACATAATGGCGTTTATCTATACTTTTCGCGAATTATTCGCCCGATTTGGAGCTTAAAGACAGTCAGTTCTCAAAAGACAAATTCAATTGAAGGCCCGAAAGAGCTCTTAATTAGTAACATATCTTTAAGTGAAATCAAATTATATGACAATCGGTTAACAGATTTAAGAGATTTTCTTAAAAATAATATAAAGTTTTCATTGAATGTCGAACCGGAAAGCAATCGAAAGGGTTTCGCATATCAGACAATGTTTGATGTGTACGCAAACGAACGAAACTCATTGTATATTCTTTTGAAATTAATCGAACATTGCATTGAAGTGCTTGGGCTCTGGAAGCTCTTATGTGATCATCAGTTCCATGCAATCACTGCGATTGTTCCGATGGAAAAGCAGACACAATTGACGGCAATGTCGTTCAAAGATCTGGTCGTTAATGGCAACGAAATGACTACTTTATTGGCCAGTGCTCTGGTTCGCAGGTTTATTGAAGATAACTCTACGACAGATATAATCAATAGACGTCTTCAAGAGGTTTGTCCATCGATTTACAAGAATGAGAACGCATTGCACGCAAAGGCACACGAATTGGTGACTAAAGCTAAGGCTATAACAAACCCTTCGGATAGAGCTCTGCAATTGGAAAGTGCATTGAACCTGTGCAAGAAGATCGGCGCCCGTATTAATCTACCGGCCGTTTGCCAACTCTTCCAATCCGTTCAATGGTATGAAGCAGTGGTTGACATATGTTTACTGACGTCCCAGAATCGCGATCCGCAGAACTTAGCTCTTCATTACTATCGAAGTGGAGTACCAATGGAAGACCAGAACGGGTGCTATGCTTTTGAGGCCCGAAACGAATGTTATAAACTTTTACTCGATTTGTACGAACAACTCGTCAAACAAAGCAAATCATTGCTTAATCCGAGAGTCCAGGACTCGACCCAAACAGTGCTCTCTCTGGAAGAGGCGAAGAATCGGTCGGACGATATGTTGAGACATGCAATTCAATCGAATGATGAGCTCTTCCACATCGGTCTCTACGACTGCCTCTATGATCACCAACAGAGCGATCGACTTCTGGAGATTAAGTCTCCGTATTTGGAAAGCTATCTAAAGCGCAAAACGTCTGCCTTTTCTGATTCAATCGCTTTAATGGACTTACTTTGGATGTACTACGAAAGGAACGGCCACTTCCGGGCCGCCGCTCAGATATTGTCGAAATTGGCTGAACGGCGCAGTTCTGACGTCAATCTATACAAACGACTCGAATACCTGTCCAGAGCTATAGTCTGTATGAAGAGCTCTGACTCTCGTCCGACTTCTCTGTTTGGAGACACTGTCCAGTCCTCTGCCGGAGAGTTCTTACACGAGTTGGAGGAGAAGATGGAAGTGGCGCGCATTCAACTCCAACTCTTAGAGCACATCCAGAAGATGGCTGACTCTCCGCACACTAAAGAAGCGATTATTGCTTTGAATTGCGATTTACTCGACATAACACAACTGTACGAAGAATTTGCCGAAAGATTCCACGCATTTGAATGTCAGTTAGCAATACTTCATTGCGCCGGACATTACGATCCGAACCTAATTGAAACCACTTGGCAGAACATCATTGACACACAACTCCGAGCCATCAGTTCTAAGCCTTTTGAGGCCCAGAAGAGCTCGATTTGCTCGAAAATTAAAGAATTGGGAAAAATCTTTTTGAGTTCAGATAAATATTTTCCAATCGGTTAGTCGTTATACAGACTTTAATTTTGTTTTGAAAATTGATTTTATTTAAAAATTTCTTTTAAAGAATTTATTGTCAAATATTTGGAGACAAAGACTCAAAATTCGGAATTCGATTCCCAATGGCTTATCCAGACTCTGCTTGAGTTGGAAATCAAATTAACCGATTTAGTCGATCTCTACCACAAACTCTACAAATGTCGACAATTCGGCAATTCCTGGCCTCGAAAGCAACTCCATTTGGTTCGAGCGCTCGCTTTTCTCATCGATTTGTTTACTCGCGACCAGTCTTTGGTCTCTTTTTCTGAAAGGTTTGCATAAACTTTGTATTCGACAAAAATTAACTTTTATTTTGTCAAAATAGACGCCATTTTTGCACCAAATGTCTGGACGTATTGTCGACTTATTTAATAGATTTACAAACTTTGGACTCTGACGACAGATTCGTCAAAAGTTTGTTATACGAGTTGAAGGCAATCAAAGCCAGACTCGAGCGATGCGTTTGAATGTTCGCTATTTTGGTTTTAAGCAATTTTTTAAATTATAAATCAAATTCAGACTAATTGTCAAAAATTAAAATAAATTAAAATTTAAAATTGTTTAACGTTTTTATTGATTATATTTTAATTTTTTAACGATATTAATCGATAAAGCTACATTCATTTTTGTAAATAAACAGTTAGCTAGCACATACAGTAGCTGTTACTTTTTAACTAATAAGCAGGGTTGCATTTAAAAAATGTGTTAAAAAATTGAACTAATACTAATTTTAAAAATATTTTTATTACTGAATATAAATATTTTATTATTTCAACATATTACCGTATTTCCTCATAAAGTTGCATGCAAATATATGTGAATTTAACAGAAGGGGTGCAACTATATTCGAATATAGTTGCGCCGGTTTTTGAAACATAAGTTTACCTTTTATTCAATGTATAAAAAACTATAAAAAGTTTTAAAATATTTTAATTTAAGTCTTTTTCTGTTTGTTTAAATCAATTCATTTTCTGTTTTCACAAAAACAAAAGCGATTTCAAAATAATGTCTCAATTCTTGCATCAAATTATAAATAATTTAACCGAAGTTTTGATATAAGAGTCTCGATGTCTCGAGGCTAATGTCGAATATGTAAATATCGAATATGTTAATGTCGAATATGCTAATGTCGAATATGTAAATATCGAATATGTTAATGTCGAATATGTTAATGTCGAATATGCTAATGTCGAATATGTAAATGTCGAATATGTTAATGTCGAATATGCTAATGTCGAATATGCTAATGTCGAATATGCTAATGTCGAATATGTAAATGTCGAATATGTAAATGTCGAATATGTAAATGTCGAATATGTTAATGTCGAATATGTAAATGTCGAATATGTTAATGTCGAATATGTTAATGTCGAATATGCTAATGTCGAATATGCTAATGTCGAATAACTTAATGTCGAATATGCTAATGTCGAATAACTTAATGTCGAATATGTTAATGTCGAATATGTAAATGTCGAATATGTTAATGTCGAATATGTTAATGTCGAATATGCTAATGTCGAATATGCTAATGTCGAATAACTTAATGTCGAATATGCTAATGTCAAATAGCATATTTTGTTATTTTAATATTATTTTTATACACCCCGTCCAAAGTCACTGCCAACATCCAAAAAGCTCCGAAACGCCAAGCTAAATTATTATTCTTATTAAATAAAAAATTATCTCTTTTTTGTAGCTTTAAACAAGAAAAAACTACATAAATAATCAGAATAAAACATACTGTATGTAACAGTACAGCATTTAACAAATTTTAAACAAAAAGAGCTTTGCCATGTAAGAAAAGTTACGACTGTTGCGGCAAATTCCAATAATCTATGTTTTCCATAATCTATTAGGAAAATATAAAACTATAGTTTTTATCATACCTTTCGGTGAAAAACCCGTCAGCTTAATGTAAAAAAATAGGAGATACAGACTCCGACAGAATTGAAGAATATGGGTTAAATTGTAATTTTTCCGGAATTACATAAGATATCAAAAAACTTCTGAGGGCGGCCAGCATGGGCAGTTTACGGCGAATCAAATAAAGACTTTTCAATCGCTCCCCGTAAGTGTTCGCACAATTCAAAGAACAATCAGCTCTTGTCCAAACATGCGATACAAAAAGCGAAAGTCAAAACCTGATCTCAAACCACATCATATCACTGATCGGGTGGTTTGGCCGTCAGAACGCGTGACCATTTGTCACAAATGGCGAGAAATGGTGTTCAGTGAAAAAAAGAATTTCAATTTGAAAGGTCCTGATGGCAATCAGTACTATTGGCACGACATCCGCAAAGAGCCTCAGTATTTCTCAAAACGGGCTATGGGCGGCGGTTCGGTAATGGTCTGGGCAGGATTTGGCTACTCGGGAAAGACATTGATTGTGTTCTTAAGTAAAAGACAGACGTCGAAAGACTATACAGAAATGCTTAAACACAATCTTTTGCCTTTTGGAGAAGAGATTGGAGGAGAAGAGTGGGTTTTTCAACAGGACAACTGTAGTATTCATGTCTCTAATAAAGCAAAAACTTGGTTTCGGGAAAATAATTTTTGTGTTTTGGATAGGCCATCGAAAAGACCAGATCTGAACTCAATTGAGAACCTTTGGGAAATTTTAGTTCAATCGGTTTACCCAATAGACGGCAATTTTGTACTGTTGGCAATTACCAAAAGTTGGGATAAAATTTCAGAATCAGTTTATAAAACCTTAGCCGACTCTATGACGACTCGATTGATTGAGGTATTAAAGTAAAACGGCCATTTTTTTTACTACTAATTGTAATTTGTAAACCGTATTCTTAAATTATGTCGCACTTAAATTAATTATTTTTAATGTAATTTTTGTTTGGCTTTGTTTTTTTTTAATTTTTAAAACTTATTATTAATACGTGTTTAATTGTCTGAAAACAAATTAATTTTTTTTGATTATCTGTTTAAATAAAAAATTTATCGAAAAAATACTTCATATTCTTCAATTTTAACGCAAAAACTTACATCACAACCAATTAAAAAAAGGCTGATTTATTAAAATTATTTTATACGTAATATATGAATGAGCAGTTTTTTTTAAAGAGAAAGCAGATTGAAGGCTAATGTGAGCAAATAAAGGTCTATTGAAGAGTGTTCATCAAAAGAGTGTAATAACATGTCTATAGGTTTAGCACTGATAGAGGCTCTAAAACTGATCTAAGCGCTAACTCAAATAGTGCTAAACTTATAGACATGTTATTTCGTTCTTATGCTGAACACTCATCAGCTTAAGAGTAAAAAAGAATACAGAACGATTATAAACAAAAAGAGGAGCTAATATATAATAAAATATTTGTGCGCAATTTAACGGCAAAGTTTAACTTTAAGAATGCATTGCCTTTTAAACAAAAAGTAATTTCTCTGAAATTCATTTAGCACGTCTGAATTTTTGGAGTAAATACACTAAAAGTGCAGACGTACTTGATGTAATTTAGAAAAATTAAGTGTTGTTATGAGTTGGTTTCTCTGCGCTTTTAATAGTTTGAAAGGCCGTTCCCAGTTTCAAGTGGATTATAACGTTTGTGCACTGATCATGACTTTAGTTGGTTTTGCTCTCAAATTAAAATTATTTTATGCATTGATTTTCTACAACAAATTTTGCATGAATCTTTTTCTTTATAATCCTTTTGTAATATTACATATTTACATCTGACGTCAATGCTATCTCGAATAATGCTAAACGTATTGAAAATTAGTTCATTTTGACGTAGTGTTTCGTTTAATATATCAGCAAATCTTTTAAATTTATTAAATTAATATATAATTTGTACGACGGTAAGTTAATTAAAATTAACAAATTACACTCTAACATTTTGTAAAAATAATATAAATAATAAAATAATTATTTATTTTTGAAAAACAAGCTTGATTAAGTATGAAAAAAGACATTGGTTAAAATTAAAATTAAAACAAATAATTCAAAGACATGGGCATTAACAAGTGTCGTATATTAATTTGAATAGTCACTAAATTAATTATTTTAAAATAATAAATAAAATTTATTAAATTAATTGTTAAATTACAGTTAGCTGGAAATAGAAAATAAAGATGGGATTTTTTTATAAATATATATTGAATATTTTATCTTATTTAAGAAAATAAAACTAGAAAATATTCAGGATTTTTAAATCAATTAATTGTAATTGGCAATAAACAAAGAGTTTATAATTGGCAACAAAAATATACTCTCAAAAAATTTGAGCAGGATTTACTTAATAGTCCATGGCGTGCTATTACAATATTTTGTGATATATTTAAATTAAGATACAGTTTAAAAAGAGTTGATAAACATAAATTCAATTGTTATTATACTAGTAAACTACTAAAATATGGTATATAAATATCACCCAATAAATATATTTATTAATTATTTTATGGTTTTAATGGAAAAGAAATAGCAATTAGAGCTGCACAATTGCTCCATAAAAAATATTTTGAATTAATAAAAAAATTTAATTAAGATGTTTTTAATTTTATTTAATAGATTCTTTTATTATTATTTGTAAAATATGCACTTACACAAAATGTAACAAATTCGACTTTCGGTTACAATAAAAAATGCAATGTTTTTATTTCTGAAATCAATCCTAACGATCCAATCAAACGTATATTTTTTATTACACTGTATTAAAATGTAAATTTATATAAATTTATTAATTTTATAAGACGAAACACATGAATTTATTGAATTAACTCAAGATTGTTCTAATGTCGAAATACGAACCAAATCATTGAACGTCTACATCTTTGATGCCCAACTCTGACTCCTAGAGTCAATTATTACTTACGTTTTTTATACTAAGTCTATATTTACGAATTAAACAGTCAGAATTTAAAATTCATAATAGAAAACAATCGCAAATTATATTACAATTAATTGATAGAATTTTCTTATATAAACAAACGAACAAACAATGTATAAGAATAAGAAATTGTTAATCAGATGATCAATACAAATTATAATAAGAATCTTAGCTTTTTTAATTTGAGTTGGCCATCAAAGGTCTATATGCCAATATTAGTAGAATACAGCGGAATTAAATGTAATATTGAGAGCAAATGACAAAAAATTTGTTTAAGGTTCAGTCACTTTGCGACAACTCTTTTATTGATTAGCGTTTTTGCAACGAATTTAGTACAAAATAAGTCAAATTAATACAATATTGGAATAAAATAAAAGAATGAATGAAAGAGTGAATGAAAGGGCGCGAGAGAGAGAGAAAACAATGAAACTAACGGAACAAACAACAGATTGTGTAGATAATGTGCGCGATATGAAAAACATTTGTCTTACACTCCCCACCAGCTAAGACTCAGGCCTTAACTTAAAATTAAAGAAGTCATTTGAAAAGTACAAATTATTAAAGAAAAAAAAAGCTTTTAAAAAAAAGAAAGCTTAGTCGATAATTCCTTCACTCTCTGCATGTGTTTGTCGATGAGATACACATTCACAACAATAACGTTAAATATAAAGTGCTATTGCCTTTAAACAAATTAAGTAAAATTCGGTTTAATTTAAACATTGGTAAAGGAATGCGATATTCTATTATCAATGCGGGATCTATCAACGTGTTTGTAACAAATGCCGGCAGAATAATAATTAATAAAACAATTAATAGCAAAATATATTGAGATTGGCTAAAAACGTCGTTATTGCCGAGCATACCGCCTTATTGTGTCTTCATATTTGACAACTGTTCTGTTCATTCGAGACAATACAAGACACCCAAAAGAAAGTGCAAATAAAAACCAAATTATAAAATGGCTTAAATTCATAATTTCATACAAGTTTATTATAATTTTTAAATTAATTTAATAATTAAATCCTAAATCATTTTCAATAATGAATTATATTAAAAATAATAAACGACAATGCTTATTTTCAGAAACTTTTAATAATCTAATTATAATACGTAATAATGTTCTAAAAAATGTTAAGAAGTTTGATTGGTTATAAACAGAAAAAGCAATTAGTTACTGTATGATTATTAATACAGTTTAGATTTTGAATAAAGTTTATTTTTAAAAGTAATTTTAGCAAGTTGTATTTACAATTTGAGCATAATTTCGTAATTTTTTTATTTCTATTATTTTAGTTTATAAATCTCACCTTTTTTCCTATTTTATGTAATCTCTAACTTTTAAAATTAATTATATATTTTTCTAAATTTTTATTAATTATATATTTTATAACTTGTAAAATCTTAAAATAATAAATAAAATAAAATATTTGATTTGAATAATATTACAGTGATTGTTTTATTTATTTCATAATTTCATATTTCAAAATAGAATTAGATAAAATATGTTAAATATTTGTTTATTTATAATGAACACACATTTTTTATTATCAGAAATAAATTTAATTTTAGTTAAAATATAAAAAAACATACTTGCAATTTCCTACTTGGCTATATTTGGGACACAACCAGATACAACTATAGTTCTTAAAGTAATTTTTTTATAATTGAAAGGAATCGTTCTAAAATCGTTTATGAGGAGGGGCTTAGATGCTAACAAAAAGTACAGCAAGATTTTAGTGTAAGCTTTCATTTGCGTACTTTTTGTTAGCATCTAAGCCCCTCCTCATAACCGATTTTAGAACGATTCCTTTCAATTGTTACAATCCTTGTGATCGCTTTTTCTAGAGGGAATTATTACTCCAGTCTGATAATTCTTGGGCGAACTGATGTAGTAGTTCCCCTTTTTTGAAATTAAAATATTTCAAAATCTATAATTGAATTCTAGCTTTAAAATGAGTAAAACTTAATAATGAATAGCTTTCCTAATATTATCAAATAAGATGTTAGGTTAGGTTAGGTTAGGTTAGGTTAGGGTAGGGTAGGGTAGGGTAGGGTAGAGTAGGGTAGGGTAGAGTAGGGTAGGGTAGGTTAAGTTATGCTTATGCTTGTACAGTACAGTATTATAATAAGTTTGAATTTATGGATATGGAAAGGCATTGTATGAACATAAGGCATAAAAACAACAGAAAACAAGTTTATGAAGTAAACGGAGTTTTAAGAAAATTCGTACCTTTTTTACACAACTTTAGATTCTAATCACATGACTGACTGACTCACTGATAGACTCACTATTACTATCAGATATTATATTATTATAATAATTATCGGTTTAACACAAATATTAGTTTTATTAATAATCTAAATATGTTTTCAATTAGTCTTAACTCTTAATTCATTACAAATTTTCATAATTTTAATTATTAGTTAATTGTCTTTAAAAATAGTTTTAGTTTTAATCGAATTATTATTTATTTTTTGTTTTTAAAATGTCTTCGACTGAAGAATCAGATGAAGAGTTCGAGAGTGCGGACGAAGACATAGACTTTGAGGAAAGACTACAATCTGGACACCAATCGAAAGACATAAAGCATTTGATAACTGATACTCAAAATATTGTCGTCGAAGACAATCAAGAAATTTGTGCTAAAAGTAATCAAATTTCTGTTTTGCCATAAATTGTCTCTATTTTTGAATCTCTTATTAAAACAGAAATAAATAAAAACAAAGATTTGATTCCAACGGAAGAGACCAACGAATTGACAACAAAAGTAGAAAACGATTCAAACGAAGACAAGGCGTCAGTTGAGGACAAATCGAGACAATCGACTCGTTTAGACAAATGCGAAGAAATTGAATTCAAATCAGAAGATCTGAAAAGAGATGAAACCGTCGAAGAAAACGAATCCAAAGAACAGAAAACTGTAATAAAAGGCCGAAAACTATTGCGAAAAGCGGACAGAATTCGGGAACAGACGGCGACCGACGGCACAGACGCCACAGACGTATCGGTTTCGGACGACAAGATTAACGAAGTATTGAACAAATTGTCGGATTTGAGTGATGGCAACAACACATCCAAATGGAACAGTTGGTTCTCTGACATAAAATCTGCGGCAATGTCCGCCACTTCCACAACAGTAAGTCACGTGAGTCAGGCCTCAAACAACTGGTCTTTCGACCCGAAATCGCTGCTCTCGAGCGCCGCAACAATCACTTCGACTGTCGGTACGTCTAAACCATTTCTTACTTATTGTCGACATTTGACTTAATTGCGATTTAATTGGTGTTAAGGCACAGGAATTAGTTCGGTTGTCGGCAACGTTACCCAAGTAGTCGACTCAGCCATCGGCGCCCCTCCACCCGAACAAATGGCAGCCCTTTTGAGGGAAGACAAGAAGGTTGAGCCCGACTCCGGTGTTAATAACAGTTGCAATTATGATGAACCAAATCCAGGGATTAAAGCAGATTCGAGTGATTCGGGTTTCGGTTTATTTGATTACACTCTCAATACACTCGAATCGATTGGAAAGAAGACAATGGATGTGATCGGCGAAGACAAACAAAAATAAATATTTTTAAATATATATATAATTTGTTTAATAATTAAATTTTATTATAAAAAGAAAGTTTCCATTAAATCATTAAATTAGATATCATTTTCAGATAAATGTTCCAAAATATTGGTTCACTTATTGATGAGTTCGACCGACGGCTCATTAGAACTGTTTGTTTGAATGATTTGCTGTACTTTGAGATCAATTTGTTTGAATTGGAACTTCCACTCGGGATCGAACAGGAATTGCCTCAAATCGAACCGATTGTCGTCCGGAGAGTACCTTTGGTTAACAATTACTTTGTTAGCAATCACTACGAATCACAACCAATGATGACGGAGGGGGAGGGGAGGGAGGGGTCGGTTTTATTATTCATTTTGGCTTAAATTAGAGTTAGATCACCCATACAGTAGCTGTTGGATAGCAAAGGTGAGTGAGTGAGAGAGAGCAGGAGAGGGGGAGAGAGCAGAAGAGGGGGAGAGAGAGCAGGAGAGGGGAGAGAGAGAGCAGGAGAGGGGGGAGAGAGAGCAGGAGAGTGGAGAGAGAGGAGGAGAGAGAGAGCAGGAGAGGGAGGGAGAGAGAGGAGGAGAGAGAGAGAGAGAGAGCAAAGTTTGGCAAAATATCAAATTTTGTAAATAAAACCCGATTTAAACGAACATAAATCGAAATCGAATTTAGACTTTGGAGTCTCAAGTGTTTTAGTCAATTGGTGATTTTTCTCCAGATTATAAGTTAACCTGGTTAAATTGCGTTAAAATACATAATTATCAGAAAAATATTCTCTATTTATACCTTGAGGTTTTAAGAAGCGGCCATTTTACCCCTAGGTCTCTTGACTCCGTCTACCTGAAGTAACTAGCTACTAATTTAGGTAACCTTGATTTTGGCCAGGGATCGAGAAGGTCGGCTGATCCAGGGGGGATCAGGTGAGGGATTTTTCCAAAAACGCTAAAAAACCTATATATTTATAATGAAATTTTCCCCAATTTAACTGGATTTAAACCGGATTTAGCACTAATTTAGGAAAAATTTCCTAATTTTGGTAAAAAATCCAAAAAATTTGCCGGGGGGCAAAACGACTAGGAGGGGTACCTTTTCTCGGACCAAATGCTAGGGGGGGGGGGAATAAATCCAAATTTTCAAAATCAGGGGGATTTTTGCCTGATCCCCCCCCTTCTCGATTCTTGATTTTGTCAATCTATTTTGAATCTAATAAACATAATAACTATTATTTAAATATTAAAAATAATTCTTTGGAACTAATTTGATGCAAAAATTTTCAATATATTCTAATAAATGAATAATAAAAGCCTATAATCTGGAAACTTTTGATAATCAAAATTTTAAAATAAAAATTATTATTAAATAATAGAAAATATTGAATAAATACGTTTCTGAATGTAATGCCGGCGTTAATATCGTTTGTTTGTGTCGATTAGTCGCATATAGAGTGAAAAATCTTTTGACTTTAGTTGCAATTACTTCGGGACCAGTGATTTGGTCCAAGTCTTTGATGGCAGACTTGATGTGTGGACTATGTCTTTCATCCCATATCTTACAGAACATACCGAACGGTCCATAAGCGCCGAACTGACCCCTTCTGAGTCTCCCGAAAATACTTAACTCGTCATAAGTGAGACCCAAGTCTTGTTCGTCTGATTGGTCTTCACCGGTCAGTTCGGCGCTCGGAATCGCGTCTATTATTCGATTAATTGCATTATTAGAGTCGGAAATAAAGTTTTTCGAAAATCGCATAAAGTTTTTCAAATCCTTTTTACTGATCGAACCGATTGGGTTGAGATCAGCTGAAGAGCAGTCATACTTCGTCAGATAGCCCACTAGGGCCTCGTCTACATTGCCTGTGGCTAAGACCAGGCGCTTTCCTTCACTCAAATAATAGGTCAAAACCATTCTGAGCCGCGCCTGAAGGTTCTGCTTCTGCAGACTCACCTCATTCTCCTTCACTTTGGTCTCAGAGGGAACGGAACTTTCAATCAATTTGAATACGTCATCGAAATTATGGGAAACGAACCGACAATTGACGCTCTGGGCTAAGCACAGCGCCCGATCATAGCTGTCCTGTCCTGAGAATCTTGTGGACAAATAGACACACTTCAGGAGCTTATGGCAAATGTCTTTCGGAGACTTGATTTTCTCCTCAATATTCTGGTCTTTGAATAATATTTTAAAATTTTCGATAATTTCTTGGTTTTTGTTAACGATTTGGCCAAATAGTAAAGTGCAAAGAGAATAGACGAGACATACGACAGAACCCGAGTCTAATCCTCCACTAAGTGGAACGATAAAGCCCTCCAAACCTCGTTTAATACAACGCCGAAAGTAATCCCAGAGCCAAAGCGAACAGTAAGTCATAATTTCTTGTTCTGGAGTAAGAGTCAACTGATCTAAAGAGTTAGGATTTGGTAAAGTGTTTGTTGTCTTCAATAGATTAAATTCAGTGATATTTATAGTAATCACGTCTTCTATATTCAAATCAATGCAATTGTAATCGTTATGTTTGGAAGCGTTGAAAATCATATTATTTCCAATGATTTTATGCGAATTTGTTTTGATATTGTTTTGAAGTCTGTATTGCGTGACATCGTTTAGATCGATATACGCGACAGCGGTTTCTATTTCATTAAACATCCGGTCCTTAGATGTAGTCATAGTAATCACGTCTCCATTGATAGCAACCAAACTCCTGCCATAGTAGCACAGCCTTCCCCCGCCGTCACACCCGACCAAATTCGAAAACGCGTAAATGCCTCCTGACTTGAAAGTGGCACTCTTCATTAGGTTGAGCGCCCGGTCCAGCTTTCGGATTTCCCAATAAGACGCCGAACTGTTCAGTATTAAATGACAGCCCCTTTTGCCCAATAAGGTTATGTGTGTTGCGTCCGAGTGCCACAACTCTTCGCATATTTCAAATCCAATTTTCAAATTAGTAGTACTGGCCATACAGTGCGGGTCAAAAGTTTGCGGTAAACACACCTCCAGAACAGCTTTGTCCCCAAACGGAACCCTGGATTGGCCCGTCAGCGCTGTTATAAAGGGCGGTAATGAGTACCAGGACATTGCGGGGTTCGAGCCGTCACCCCAAGCGCTGAACCAACGGCTTTCCCTATAGTTTCCATTCAAAGCTAATTTGGTTTTCGGTCGAATCATAACTATTTGTGAGTTTAGAACAAGAATTCGACAGTTATAGAGAGTCGAGTCCTTCAGAACTGGCATTCCTTCAATTGAATAGAATTTAGTGAAAGGTTTGCAAACTTTGAGTCAATACTAATAATACCAATATCTATGAGAATATCTTTAAAGTTTTGTTCAATGATTTGTGCCAACACTTGCCAGGAGTGATAAGTTGTGTCCATTTCATAGAAGGCATCCTCACAGCCATATCCGCAAATCTCGAGTTCAGGTCCGACTCGGATGGAAGCGCCCAAATCCAGCGCTTCATTAATACTGCGAATAATTCTGTTTGAGTTCGACTCAAAATCCAGAGCCAACTGATTGAGAGAACAGACAGCGATTCCGATTCGAGACATCGATGGCTTTGCTTTCAAACTAAATGTTTGTTCAATTCTAACGTTTATAACGATTCAAATTTAAAGCCTTGAAAATTGAAATTAAGATTAGAGGTATATACTGTTACTGACTGTATCACTTCAATACTTTAAGTGCTTCTAATATCATATCAATTATTAATATATGAAACTAGGACAGCCCCTCACCTCCCCTTCTCTCTCTCTCTCTCCCCCTCTCCCTCCCTCCGTTTTTGTCTGTTGTTTCAGTTATTTTTTATCCAAATTATGTTGATCTGTCGTACGATTTATTTTCGCATCTTTTGTCAATCAATTTAAGTTCTCTTATATTGTTTATTATTTGAAGTTTTACTGAAATTTAATTTGCATTAAATCGCTAATTAATTTATTATTATTTTATTCAAATGTCTAACAAGGGCCCGTACTCGCTCATAAAATTATTTTGCTAATTTTTATTTTCTTAAGTTTAAGATTAATTTAAAGTATATTATATTCATCATTAAGTTATATTATATCGGTAAATGAATTGATTAAATATAATAAATTATTAATTTAATAAATCCATTTACCAAAATTCTATTGCTATTTAATTTTTAATAGTTAAATTGTTTTTTCAATGATTGCTTACGAAAAAAGTGTTTATTTTTATCCTTTTTAAAACTTTATTAATACAAACTATTTGTTAATTAAAGCCATATATTTATCTGATTGCAATATTAAACTTATATTTGTGTATGTCAATTTATGTTTTTATACAATATAAAATTATAATAAATTAGTAATTAAGCAAAATTAATATAAACAAATATAAGTTTGAAATTACAATTATATAAATATGAAACTTTAATTAACAAATAATTAGTTTTTAGTATCGTATTTATAAAGTTTAAAAGATATAAATAAAAACGTTTTCCGTAAGCAATCTTTGAAAAAACAATTCAACTATTAAAATAAAATTGGAATAGAATCTCGGTAAAAGAATTTATTAAATTAATTATTTTATCAAATCATTTGCCGATATAATTTAACTTAATGTTAACAAATTAAATTAATCTTAAACTTAAGAAAATAAAAATTAACAAATAATTCTATAAGCGATTACGGGCCCTTGTAATGTCTAATTGTTAACACGTAACTTGTAAAAATTTCTAACATGTAAAACTTTAAACTTTATTTTTATATTTAAATCTGTAAACAGTCACTTTCGTTATTTTGTTTCTTTATATTATATGATTATATGAAACTTATGGCACAATTCTGTTAATAATCAGGTTTATGCCAAACCACTGCTTTCAAGTGCTAGAGCTGTTTGCTATTTGTTGTCAACCTTTGCCAACTCCAAACAAACAACCATAAACTCCTTTTAATTGATTTTTATAACAAAATTATTTTTAAATTGAATATTTTTAATAATTATTTTTATGATTTATAAAATATTACTTTTTTTACCGCAATATTATTTTTGCATAATTTTCCGACACTAATCAAATTAAATTTTAAATTAATTTGAGTCTATAATTTTAAAAAATCAATCATTTTAGTGAAACGGAATCTAAAAATAATTTGTAATTGCAAATTTTCTATTCTTTTATACAGAACTATGCTTTTATTAATTTGAAATCTAAAGTCGAAAACTAAGTCAAAAATTAAGTTCTGTTGAATATAATCAAGTTTATAATTACCGTATTCTTTGACATACAATTACGGCAATTATAAGTCATTTTTGGACAAATTGAGTTATGCAAAATCACAAGTTTAGATATAATTGCAAAAAATTAGAATTTAATTAAAATAAATTTTTTGATTTAAAGTACTAGGTTAAACTATTAATTTTAAATTTAGTTTAAACTACTAAATTAATAAGTAGCTAATTGCACAATTAAAACTGCAATAATTATATTTCTAAGAATTTAACTTTTACAGGAAATATATTAATCTCTGTAATTTTGTATTTAAAATGATCTATATTTTATGAATTAAATATTATCTCAAATCAAATTAACTTAAAAACAAACAAAAAATAATATATTAACTAATTTTAATCTAAAGATGATCATTAATAGCAAAGATAAAATTTGTAAGCATTAATAAAATTAATGCCATAATGAAATGCAATTGTATCTAGATATAATTTCAACTCGATCAGAAACTTGGATATAATTGCCGCAATTGTATGTCAGAGAATACAGTAATATATTTTTAGGCCAAATTAGAAGAATATTCTTCATTGTAAAATCTCGTTTTAGTCAAATTCATCAGTGCAAAAAATTATAAAGCAAATAAAATTGTAAAAAACTAAGTTAACTTTACTATTTCACAACAATATTATTTTTAAAGTTAACCAAGAAAATGTTGAATTATATTTTAAAAATTAGAATTTATGATATTAATATATGCTGCTTAAAATATTTTTTTACCAATTCAAATAAAAACGTATTCTTATAGTATATCGACAAATAAGTTTATTAAATATATTAAATAATTGATTTAATTAATTTTAATTTAATACAGTCAATCACGCTTATAATAAAACAGGTTTAAACGAACGGGGAACAAATTAGAAACTTTATATTAGATAAACAGTCAGTTTTATATGTTGTGCTCAAAAACGATGTAGTAGAAATAGTAAAAATCATAGCTGTAATGTTACTTAACTTAGTTAATATTGACAATTTACTTTTTATTTTAAGCTTTAAATTGCATAAAAACAGCTAATTACCAATAAGTGTCGGATGCTATATAGAAAATGTCCAGGAGTGCGACTATTTCTACTACATTGTAATAGCACTACATTGTAGTTTCTACTATTATAATTTATGCCTTGTAATCAGTAACCAGTTTATTTAGTTTAACATACGGTTTTCGCCAAAATTAACTCACAAGCCTAAACGCAATTTATTCAAATATGCTTGAATTTTGGAAAAAATTCCTCCCCTGATCCTTTAAAAATTTAAGGTGGTCAATTCTTTCAATTCTTTTTTGTTTAAAGTTTAGTGACTTTTTAATTTTAAAAATGTCATCTCAGCGTGCCTATCCGGGTTTATTCTTGAATATAATAAATAAATTTAGAACAAAAGTTATATTAATTTTTGTTTGCCATTTATATTATAAAATACTTTTTTTGAATAATTTATTTTAAAATTCTAACCAGAGTTTTGGCGCTGTTTCCTTGTTTGTTTATTTATAAATTACAATCGACTTATATTTACAAAATTTAAAGCAAGATGCCTATTTTAATGGAAGTGAATGTAACGTTTTAAAACCAAGTTAAAACTATTTGATAAGTCATAAATTTTAAAACTTTATTATTATATTAATATTTTTTAAAATTTAAATTATGCAAATCGGGTTCTATTGAATTTACGTTCATTGGTTTACTAATTTTAAAATAAATTTTTTAAAAATGTATGTATAAATTTGACTTTACCACTTTTTCCGTCTGTCATATTAGCAACAAAAAAATTTTTTAGATTTAATGTTTCTTTATTAGGAGCGAGAGAATTATTGATTTCTTTACATACAGCAAAAAAATAACAACCCTTTATTAATTACGAGAAAATAGTGCTCTATTTTTAACAACAAAAAACATGAAATTTCTTTATTAACTAAACAAAAAACATTCAGAAAAATTACTAACTACAAATCGGTTGAGTCAAATATATATAGTTGTTAGTAAAAAGAAATAAATGTATTAGCCGCAAATCATATGAGCCTGACATATGAGATTGTTAATAAAAAGACGTAAGTATATTAACCGTAAATCGGTAGAGCCTAACATATAAAGTTGTTAATAAAAAGAATTTGTCCCAAATCAATAGTGTCTGATATATATGATTGTATTAAAGTAAAATCCTGGTTTTGACCAATAATTGGTAAAAAATAAGATTGTTATTAATAAGAGGCAATTGAATTTGGGCAAATTGATTCAGCATGATAAATTATCAATAAAAGAAGTACTTTACTTTTACATTTTGCCAATGGCTAAAAACGGTTAACAATTATAGCCACATCTCGCCAGGCCTAATTATTACAAATACTTGTTATATGTATTTGCGATCAAAACACTATTTTCTGTTTTTATTAATTTAATTTACTAACTAACTTAGAATTAATTAACTAGTTTAAATTTAACACTTCAATAGACTAAATGTTTGCTTAATAAAATTTCCAATTTTTTAAATTAGTAGAAAACTATTTATTATACTTATTATTACAACGATTATTTAATAACCAGCACAATCAAACCATAATTCAATCTATACTGTATCATAGTTACAAACAAATTGATGTGGGTCTATAATATAGACTCTATATCGTATACCGTATTAGACCTTATAATAAGCAAGCTAAGATCAACAAAATAACTTTTCTCCCAATTCATGACCGGCTATTCATATTAAAAGAGATTAAGTCTAATGAAGAAATGAGATAATAATTAATATACCTTTAGGTTGGGTTGGGTTGGATTGGGTGACCGAAGAGGCAAAACAAACCGATTTTAACTAATAGTTTTAAAAAGGCATTCGTCGCTCCATAGTTGACAGTCGACAGTCGACTCTATTCTAATTAACAAAATCAAACTTAAAAGTTATGAATGAGACTGAATGGGTGACTAAATGTGTGAAATAGTGAATGTAATGAAATTACATTTACAGTTAGTCACCCATTCATTCATAACTTTTAAGTTTCGTTTTGTTTATTACATTATATTTCGTTTATGTAATTCATTCACTAATTATTATTCAATCAAAATCAGGTGACAATCAAAGTCTTTGATTTAAAGACGTAATTTATGGTTTGTTTACACTCATTGATATGATTTGCGGATCAATTAACGTGAGTCGAGTCAAGTGTCAAAAGTTGTTTATATTTATGATATGTTAAATATGAGTAAAATAGTATTATTTGTATTAAATTAATCAAAACATTTGTGAAATGTTATGTAAATTAATGGTTAAGTTATTAATAGTTGTGATAAACATAGACTGCAAGTGTTGGGCACTCGTAGTCCTCCACTCACCTCATCATCACTGCTCGCATACGCCACCATCACCTGATCAGGTCTTACATCCATTACCTCTTTCTCATCCATTCCTTATTCCATCCTTATCCTTCCCTTTCCACTTCTCCCCTCTTTTCTTTCCTCTCCCCTCCTCTCCCCTCTTCCCTCCAATTACCAGAAATCCAATTCCAATCTAATTATTGTCTAATATTGCGTTAGTCTTAGACTTAATTCAATTATAAACTATTAATTAGATTCAGAAATAGTTTTTCTAACAATTGCTTAATTGATGTCTTCGTATGTTAAGGTAAATCACATCCATTTAGAGGACAGACATGTAATCCATCGCCGGAATGCTGACCAACCGCTTAGGATTCGAGTCTTTTATGACTCGAGTGTTAAGAAGATTCCGATCGAAAAGTTTCAGATAATTAACGTAAAGAATATTTGAATTAATAAAGAAATGATTGGTAATTGTCTGCTCTCTGTCCACAGAACACAGTCCTACCTCAAGCCCTTCAGTATTGGGAAAAAGCATTATTCGTAAAACCACTTCACGTTCCCATTCGACTCAATCGGTATTCCAATCAATAATCGATTAATTCATTTAAAACTCGATTACCGGTACTATTAGAGATATAATGAACCGGTTTTTGACATTTTTACTCAATTTATACAACATTAGAGCTCTTGTCTGCAATTGATCCACAATGTCTTCAGATTAGAAACTGACTTTAGGTTAGAGAGGGTCGGCTCAATTGATGACTCAATTTGTCTGTTTAGAAATTGATTAGCAGTAAATTCTGCCTGCTTAACCAAATGCACCAATGCACCTGCCTGCTATTTAATATATAATTGGATAACTTTTTATACACACAAATGATTTGTGACAAATCCAATCGAAGTTGAGTTGCCAGAATATTTTGCTATATAACGTAACTATAAATAGATTAACCTGTACATTTTACAAGTTATATCCAATTTGGAATTTTAAACTTTTATTAAATATATCTATGTTTAAAAATAAACATAAAAGTTTTTAATTTTAAACTTTAATAATAAAATTTAATCAAAGTCGCATTTAAGTGTAAAATCAGTAAATTCAATCAAACTTATCATTTCAGCAATATCATTTTTATCTAATTTTTATTTTAAACTTTTGTTTTAATTAAAATATGCGTGGTAAAGTTTGTTAATCTATTTTAGGTTCAATATTAGTTTAAAACTTAAACTGATTGTTAAAAATATACAAAATTAAAATCCTATCCTATCATTAAAATCAACATACTGTATTAATATTTTTATTTACCATAAATAGCAAAATTTTTGGACAACTTCGGTTGAGTTTGTCTGTAGTATTGACACAATTGCCATTAGTCTAAATATTTTTATAATTTAATCCATTGTATACTTCGGCGAATTGTTATCATTTTTAAATTTTAAACTTAAGCCAACAAGTAAGAATTGATCTTTATTTTTTTAAATTGTTTTCGATATTTAGTCTTTTCAGATAAGCTGTAATCGGCGTATGAACTAAGAATAGACTTAAATAATTTTAAATTTAATAAATAAAGTATATATTGTTTTTAATATAACAATGTTATACAATGTATTGCATTAATATTTATAAATATTGTTTTAATATTAGTCTCAAAATGCAATTTAATTTTCTTAATAAAAAGAAGAAACAAATTAAATAAATTGTCTTCAGTTTAAAATAGACAAATATACAACAATTCAGTCAAAGTATGCAATCTGTGGGTAGTGGCGATGGCCCGACAAAGACATTACATAATTGTTTGCTTTGTACTAACCATTTAGTGCTTCGTTGGTCTATTCCAGAGGAAGATATTTTCAATAAAAAGTTAAAATTAAACAGGCGTAGTTTTTGGTTTTATATTAATAATAGTGATGT